>SSHR01001122.1:0-40919 GCA_006518225.1 Fusarium neocosmosporiellum | reverse complement strand
GTCGAGGGTCCACGGGCGGCGGGCGGCCTGGACCGGGGCAGGTTAGGGAGGTACGTAGCAGCAGTGGGCGGGCTGCTTGCAGTTAGGCGGTGCTCTAAGAAGCGGTGGTAGTGGCCCTGTGGCCGCTATAACTTCTCACCGAGCCGCCAACTGCAACCAACCATCCTTGGACCTTCAATGGATGGATGGACCCAATGCCACTGCTCGACCGCTGCCCCTGGCGGCTGCTGGGCAGTGATGGAGAGTCTCCCGTCAACCAGCCGGAGCCAAGTTCAAATCAGGGGCTTGGGTCCAGTTCCCGCCGTGATACTCCGTACACACACCAGAAATTCGCCTGGGTAACACAGAGGCAGTGCTGGGTCGGAAAATGGATGTTTGTGGGATCTACCTATCTATGGAACCTAGGAATGGATGGATCAGATGCGACGATCGGCCGTATCCAATATAGGTGCTACAGCATGCAAGTATCCTGCAGGTAGAGACGGGATGGAACTTGGAAGGATGATGGATGCTCGTTCGCTCACGGTCAACTATAATTATCAACCTCGGTGAGACTTCTGCTTGGACACGGCAGCTAGAGGCAAATAGTTCATTCATAACCAGGCCATCTTCCGCCTCCCATTTGCCCCTTCCTGCTTAACCAACACACACACACATTCACCAAAACATGCTCTGCTCCCTTCACCCATCTCTCCAAGCGAATATTATTTTAGAGCGGCGGTGCTGGTGGTCAATCAACCGCGGACTGGCCACCCTCTGGCTCGGCACCCGCCAGTCTCCTCCTTTGGGCTCTCTACCCATCGGGCAACGAACGGGCTCGATTTCGGGGCGTGTCCTCCAGAGGTAGGCACCTTGCCTGGGAGATCCCTCAGGGGCTGCACCCCTGCCGCTGTGTTTCCCCAGACACCGTCTTGGCCCTCCACCACGACTCCTGAGCCTCAGGTGAACCTGGCACCTGCACCTGCAGCCAGCCCAGCCTCAGCTCCCGTTGGGCAGAGTGAGATGGATTGCATGAGAGCTGCGCCTGCTGCTGGGGTTGCTCCTCTCGCTGTAGGTTGTTTGGGTCTCTGGATGCGGTGACTAACGGCGCTCACGGCTCACCGCAATGGTTCAGCACTCTCGGTCGCACTGCCTTGGGTTGCGAATAATTACAAACCATCCAGTTGAGATGAGCCTCTCTACTTGGTGTCTCAAGTTGGGTCGTGCTTTTATTAATACGCTCCCATATGACAAGGCGCCACGCTCGCTTCGGTTCCGGCCCGTGTGGTTGCATCCGCCGCCTGTGCTTCCCACATGGCAATTCCCCAGGGTTCCATCTATGGACGAGGAGAGTATCGCCGTTGTCAACTGTTGTGAGACTGACGGATGAGACTGGGCTGCTGTCATGAGCATAACCTTCTCTGATCACAGGTCCTACATGGCCATGCATCGCAGGCATCAGATCTCGAGCACCTTACCAGTAAGACAATACTGGACACTCATAACCTTAACCATAGACACCAGATGTCCTACCAGGGGTCCCGACACCTTCCAGAAGCGTTGTGGAAGCTCGAGTATCCAGGGGAGAAAGTATCTAACAAAGTTTTTAATTTCAATGTCAACACCATGCAGTACCCATTACAGAGTCAATTAGCAACATGGAAAACTTCAGAAATAACAAACTCCTAAGAGAACAACTCGAGGATTTCAACTTTTCTTTCTGTTTTGGTCTCACAACGCTAATCCAAGCACTACCACCTTCTCTTGCACCACACAAAAAGCCCCAGTGAACCCCTCCAATAGTGCCCGGAGCCTGGGTATTTCCATCCCGATCCTTATCGCACCGCCGCTTATCGCCATCATTTTTTTCCCTCTAAGCGGTCCGAACTACCACCGCCAGGCCGATATCAAGATTGCCCGCCTGTCGTATACACGACCCCTCAGACGCCATTGACGAAGCGTTTCGTCCCTCCGCGAGCCCCGTGAGACAACTCCCGCGGCACCGGACTCGCAATGGCCAAGCAGAACCCCTCCGCGCAGCCCGCCGCCGGCGCCGGCACCGGCACCGGAGCCACCTACAAGGCGCCCACTCCCAAGCCGACCCAGAACCCGGCTCTTCGCATGATGGGCCTGCCGAACCTCCCCCGGAAGCTGCCCTCGCGCAACTGGCTCATCTTCTGGGCCATCACAGGCACCATCTCTGCTGCCATCATCTACGACAAGCGCGAGAAGAAGCGGGCCACAGCAAAGTGGAAGCACGTCGTCGCCCCTCTCGCCAAGGACACCATCAGCTCGGCGAGCCAGCTTCCCCGCAAGTTGACCATCTACCTCGAGGCGCCCCCCGGCGACGGTCTGCGCGTTGCCCAGGACCACTTCATTGAGTATGCGAAGCCCGTCCTCGCGGCTTCTGGTCTGGACTGGGAGTTTGTCCAGGGGAGGCAACAGGGTGACGTGCGAGCCGCCGTGGCAGAGAAGATTCGTCGAGCGCGGAGAAAGGATGAGCGACCAGATGAGGCGGATCTACAAACAGACGAAGCTACTATCAAGGCATTGAGGAAAAAGAACAGCGTGCCAGAGTATGAGGGCACAAAGGGTGATATCATCTTTGGACGGCATACATGGAAGGAGTACGTGAGAGGCCTACACGAGGGCTGGCTTGGACCTCTTGATCCTCCTGCTAAACCTGAGCCCGAAACGACAACGGCCGCTGTTGAGGGTTCTCCCGAGGGCGTAAAGACTGAGGGAGAGGGAGAGAAGAAAGAGGATGAAAAGAAGGAGGATGAAAAGAAGCCCGAACGACCACCTCAACCACCCCCTTACAACTCCCCCGACGACTACTCTCTAGCCAGCCTCCCTGCTCAGATCCCCTTTGAGTTCTCTCCTTCCAACCCTATCCCCTTCCCCCACCGTCTCGGCTTCCGCCATACCTTCGTCCGCCTCAACCGCTTCTTCAACCGCCGCAAGCTCGCCGACGAGATCGGCCGCGAGGTCGCCGCTGTGTGCTTCGCCGCCTCCTCTCGGGAATGGCGCGAGGCTGACGGCCAGTACGAGCAGCAGCTCGTCCTCCAGCATGAGGAGAAGGACTGGGTCAAGTCGGTGTGGGACGACGAGGCTCCCAAGGAGGATGACAGCGCTGCTGCTGCCGTGCCCGCCAAGGAGAAGATATGGGCATCGCCCCTTGTCGTGGACGCACGCCTGATGCAGCGCATGCGTCGATTCGAGATCAGCCCCGAGGATGAGGCCCGCGCTTCTCAGATTGTCGTCCCTGAGGCGGAGATCGAGGGATGGATCAAGGGCAGCTTCCGCAGCCTTTGGCGCTGGGGAGTCGATTCCTGGAACGCCAAGCCCATGAGGCCCAATGTCGGTGATGTGAACGACGACGAGTAAACAGGATCCTATCCTGCCATGTGCTTAAACAGGAAAAAAGGAACGTGATGAAAAAAGGACGCTGCTATGTGGTTTTATGTACAATAACCTGGTGGAGGCGCGACGAGGGAAACTATTCTTGTATATCTACCTATGTCATACCAAGGGCGAAGGGCTTGGTTCCATATCTATGTTGCATCTGCGATAGAGCGAGGGATGATATTTGCGGTATGGCTCACTGTACTTTATAATCCCAAGGCATTACTCCCCTTCAAGAGTTACGAATCTCTCTTATATCTTAGTTCCTAATCGTCCTCGTCTGAATCACTCCCGTAACCCACCAACCCGAGGCCCTTCTTCTCAGGCAGTTTCGTACTTGTCTCGGCCTTGCTCTTTGCCTTTGCTTCTTCCGGCTGCTTCTTCATTTCAGCCTCTCTTTGCTTTGCCGGCTCCTCATCCTTGTCAGCCTCTTCTGCAACACTGACTTTTCTCCTCAGACCCTTAACATCCCTCTCCTTGACGCGCTTTCTTTTTCGCCCAACCTCCCACAATTCGCCTTCCCCTTCTGCAGCAGGCTCATCTTGTGGCCTCTCGCCAGCATCGCCCATCTGCCGCTCCCTAAACGCCTTGAGACCTTCCTCCGTCTCGCGCCGCACGCGCTCCTCCTCTGCGCGCTTGTTGGCGCGTATCTCGTCCAGGAACTCAATCTCATCATCATCCAGGGCGCGGAACTGGTTGCGCAGCTTGGTCTGTTCTTCAAACGCAGCTTGCTTTGCCGCTATTGCAGTTCCCGGTCAACTCTGCAATCCACGGGCAATATCAGGGAGGGGTTGTTGGCTTGCCTTTGTTCGCCTGCAAGATGTCGTACAGGCTCTGCTCACCCTCTCCGGTGGCGGCCTTGACGCGCTGCTCCTCGCGCCGTCGCCGCTCAGCCTCGAGCTCCTTCTGAACCGTCTCCCACTCCTTGTTCCTTGCAGAGTCGTATAGGGGCTGCTCAGCTGGCGCTGCTGCGGCGCTGGTGTCTTTGGATAGTTCCCCCGAGGAGCCAATTGTCCCCGCCGACACAAAGCGGTTAGACATGATTAGAACTTTTCACGCCTTTCGAGCCCTGAGCCGGCGTGCAGAAAGCGAGGATGGGGTAGAGTATGAAAGAGCTGTGATTGAGAACGCGACTAGCACAAGGTGGCGGGAAACAATAGATGACCAGGTGACGGATGAAGGGCCAATGACTTCAATCAGAGTCACTAAGGATAAAATTAAACAAGGCTGCAGGTTCCTAAATCTCAATGCTGGGAAGACGAGGTGGGCAGAACAGATTCGTAAAGATCGAGGAGATGGATTCCCCAAGTTGTGACCAAGGCGATATGAGATGAGAATCATCCGATAATCTACCGACGTAGGTATACAAAAATCTCACCTAGGCCAAAAAACATGCATCACACACCAAACACTCCAAAGACAAAGGGCCGAGACAAGTCTCTTTATTTCTTTTTCGTATTTGCTGATCGAGGAAGACCCAAGGCGAGGGATATGCCCTGCCGGTGAACGGAGCAAGACAACGAATGAATCCCGCGTCTTGATGTTCCAGAGTACCTACCTACCTACCTTAGGTGCTTGCTTGCTTGCTTTACCTAACAAAACCCCAAGCCAACTTGAAGTCTCACAATACACACCGTCCATTCCATACCATGAATACATCCTCGAATCTCGCAAGCGCCGATCGATAAATGGTTCCCGGGCCACTGAGGTCATGGACAATGAAGCGTGCTTCCAACCACCTTTTTATTCTGCGCAGCTGTCAAAAGATACCACGGGCAACTTATACCCGTCTCGTTGTATCACAGCATCAAGGTTCGAAGCAGCTTGAGCTCGCATGCTTTGTCGTCCTGTGCCTTCGATATCGCCCCAATGTTCCGTAAGAATCGTCCCAATTCGTCAAGAGAAGAAAACCCTGAAGCCCTCGGTCACACAGGACCGCCATCGAAACGAATCCCCATTAAACCGACGCGAAGAAGCAAAAAAAAAAATCCCGATGTTCCTCTCTACTGAAGACAAAACCAGGAGAAAAGAGAGCGCCGGAGTCGTCAAGATGGAAAAAAAGAAAATAAAAAAAGCCTCCTTGACTCCATGACCTTTGTCTAGGTAGCTGGCATCAAACTGATACTCGAGCCTAGCCAAGCGCCAAGATGGTAGAGGCAGAGAAAAAAAAACACAGAAGCAAATATCAAACCCCGTAAACCGTCCCAGATCCTTATTTTACCCGCTGAACGCAATGCATGAAACCCCGTCATATAAACCCATTTGCGTGGTCAAGAGCCGTCTGCCACGTACAAGAACAAACAAAGACAAGTTGAGAATATATACCGCCCGCAAGATCGATCGAAACTTGACTGATGAGACCGCTCGGTGGCCGCGGCACGAGTGGGCTGCGGAGCCGTGATCGGTGCGACCGATGCGAGCCTCGTGGGACAGAGAAGAAGAAAGTGAAATGTGTCGCGAGTGCGAAACCCGCACAAATGAGTCCAAGCGAGTGGATGCGATTAATCAATCGCCGTTTCCGCCATCTATAGTAGAGAATACTGTGCCTCGGGCCGATGGTTCGGGTCTTGAGCCAGTCCCATCGTGGGTATTTTGGCTCCCGATCCAGGGCAGAACTGCTGTCGGAGAGCAGTGAGTCCGAGGTGATTCCCCGAGCATGCCATCTCAAAAAAGAGAGCGCCAAAGCCGTTTGGAAACCGTAAAACCCGCAAAGTCTATGGGAACCGGACCGTATAATGTGAATGATGAAAAACCAGAACGCCGAAGATGACCATTACAGAGCGTATACCAGTGACAATAAGGAAAATGCCGCGTTATTTTGTCTTGGTCCACGAAAGAGAGACTGGGACTGGGCACATCGCGGGATGCGGCCAAGTTCAGCTACTCGTTTCGTGTCTGCCGATCGCGACGATGTGATAAAAAATCCTGAGAATGATCCGCCGAAAGGTCATGTGATGAACAATTTTTGTCGTGCCTGGGTATCTGAAGATGCGAATGTATCGTTCTCGGGATGCGTGTAAAAGAAAATCGTGGCCGTAAAAAAAATGAAATCCCTAACTTTTTTCTTCTTTCCAAGACCGAACGCCCTCGGTCAGAGAGCCATTAATCCTCCATCGCCGAGGACATATAACTTTTGTGACGTTAACCCATAACTGGCTGGCTGTAGCCGTGAGGAACAAAGTAGGGGACCTGCTGCTTCATCGGGTCGACGCAACCAGCACAGCTGCATTCAGCGAGGCCGTGTTCCCACATGTTCTGGGTATATGGGTAGTGACCACCGTATGAATTGTGGCGGGAGTTGGGGTAGAACGAGTTGTGAGCGGGAGGCTGAGGGTATCGGCTGGTGTACTGGGCAGCAGCCTGGGAGAACCATTCATTGTAGCGAGCATTGCTCGACGAAGCGGACATGGCATAATCGGGTGTGCCATAGCCTGAGTCGGGAGGCGTGAGGGGAGCACTCCACGGGTTGTGTGTCCAAGTAACCTCGCCGCGAGGGCGGTAGCTTTGCTGCTGTGCCTTCATAGCCTGGTAACGCTCGTATTCGGCCACCTGTTCCTGGAGGTAGCGTGAGTGAGGAGACTGGCGTTGACCAGAGTATCTGGCGAGCTCAGTGTCGATCGCAGGGACAAGAGAGGCGAGCCTCTCGCGGCCGGCCTGAGCAGCCTGTCGTTTCTTCATCTCCTGCCAATCACGCCAGTTCTCGAGCCAAGCCTGGTAGTCCTTGCTGAGGTCAAGGTTGACATACAGGCGCCAGCCCATAGACTCAACCCATTCGAACTCGAGCGAGTTGAGCTCCGACACGGCAATACCGCTAACCTCGGACCAAGACCGGTTCTGGAAGGTGTTGTCATCGAGGAACTTGCTGCCCAGCAGAAGCGACACAGTCAGGTATCGCCAGACCTGACCCTCGGAAGCCTTGTAGGGACCCTGGCCCTTCAAGGTATTGATCCTCTTGGCGAGGTAGTTCATTCCAAGAAGGATCGTGGTGCTCGGGAGCCTCGTCGAAGTGAGGATCTGAGACACGAACTTGCGGAAGGGCGAGGTCAGAGTGGCCTCAGGAGTGACAACTCGAAGCGCCATCTCAGCAACGTACTCGGCCATCATGTCGACCTCGTAATCGAGGACGGCACACACGCCACCGGGCATGATGAAGGTTGGGAGGGGGTCCGACGAAGATCGGAACGCGACCTTTGTCGGAGAGGAGAGCGGTGATGGGACGCGTGAAGGAAAGCTGTGGATGAGCACCACAGCTAAAACGTCCCGTGGGTGTGAGCGTGTGTTTGATGGCGGTAGAGCGAGGATCGACGTGTATCTAGTAGGCTTGTCGGGCCATTTAACGGTGCACCTCAATTTCCGATGTCGTGTCGACTGGGATAAGGGCAAAACGTCTAGATCGAGAGCAATTCGGGGTGGATCGGTTTTATCGTAGAAGGATGGTCGACCAACAGCGACCTAAGGAAACTTGCTTTTGTCGTAACGAGAAGAAAAACAGTGTCGCGGGGGGGATGATAGGAAATCCAGTGAGTGCTGAGAACTAGTACTCTGGGAGATTGGTTAGCAACATGGTGCGGAAATTGCACCGTCTATTGTCATCACATCCACGACCGAGGCCACTATGAGATCGATACAGCACGGTCCCAGTGTTGACGGCGATGGGTAGTAGTCGGATAGCGTTGTCGAAGCGACATCGACATGAATATCGAAATCCGGGCCGTGCAGACAAGCTATCGAGTGACTGATGTCGCTTTGTCCGTTGCAAATGTAAAGGGGATAATTCGGCGACGTGCGATCGGATCAAGGTGTGGCCAGGCCGGTGGATGGAACGACAACAACGGGCGGGAGGCAAGAGTAGCACTCACCGAGGAGAGAAAGGCGGTATGAGGGTGAACAAGGAAATAGAGAGAGAGAACCCGAAACTGCGATCTCCGAAAGGTGTTGGTGAGGGTCTGCACTTGAGGGCAAGCCAAAAGTTGACAGGAACCGTTCTTTGATATACAGCGACCTACAACAGCGGCGGGCTGGGTAGGCGGTCGACGGGGCAAGGAGAGACTCGCGCGAAAAAAAGACCCGAATCCTGACGTCGACAAACCGGCGAGGTCTGTGACTAGTAGTTGTCGAGGAATTCGGCGGATTCGGTTTTGTCGTGGAGGAGAGGAAGAGAGGAGGAAGGATGAGGATGAAGGGGAAAAGAGAGAGAATGAGAGAGGGAGTGGTGAGAGGATGAAGGAAGAGGATGCCCGAGCAGGGACAGGAGATGGCAAGATGGGGAGATGGGGATGATGCAGTTAGTGTGGAGGAGGGCGTGGCGGGCTCAGGTGTCCACCACTGTTGTAGTGGGCGTGCGCTACTACTACGTACAGGTCTGTAGCAGTGCCCGTCAAGTCCCAGCCAAGTCTCTTCACACTCGATTGCCCCCCTCAGCCAGCATGATGATGGGGGACCGACCGACCAGGCAGGCAGGCGGACAGGCATGGATGGGTCCGTGGACGGTGGATTGGGTCCAATGGCAAGGTGGGCGGCGCGGCGCACCTCACTCACGCACGGCTACGGGTACATGGCAGACAGGGCTAAGGTAGAGCGAGTACGCAGTACTGTACTGTAACGGTGGAGGGCGTGGAGCAACGAAAAATAAAATATGGGGTGAGCGAGTCGCCGACGAGTGAGAGCCCATGGCAAGACTGGATGGTTGGCTGCCCGCCCGTGGGAACCTGGAAGAAGAAGCCTGGAAGGGGGCAAGGGCAGCCAGAGAGCGAGCGACTGGACTCGATGGACGGGACGCTATTGCAGGACGGGACTGGGCAGAGGTACCTCCTGCGTAGTACCTACAGGCGGAGAATCCATGTACCATCCAGCGGCCATTACCGCCCTGGAGTACCTGCAGGCAGAGGTCACTCCTTGGGCTGACGGCCGGTGATAACGAATGACAGTGGGAGCTGGTGCAGAGGGGATGATGGAAGGGGAGCCAGGGAGTGGAACCTCGGATGGATGCGTGAGAACCCAGCAAGAAAAAAATTGGGCGGGGTCGAATCAGCGAACGAGCCATGCAACAGGCTTGTCCTGTCCAGGGCAAGGTCATGACCACCACTCCCACCGCGGTTGTGCGTCCTCCTGGCCTAGTCGTGTCGTTGTCCATGTGTGTACGTACCAGTGACTCGCAGCCCCCCCGTCTCCATGATTACGATGTGAGTTCAGCCGATTGTCAGTAGTCGAATTCCTTCCAGATGGACGAGGTGCCAAGGCGCGCACGATGCACACACAGACTCCCGAATCTGGCGCGGAGGGGAGGCCACGGAGAGCCGGGCACCTTCGCCTCAAAAAGCAGCACAGTCCTGGGGCAGTTGCAGCAGCAGCAGCAAACCTCCATCACGGGCATCCGTCTCTTCCTCCCAGCCGGGATCTCGGAGTCGTCGGCGATTGTAGGTCGTCCTCCTGCCCCAGGGTTTGTTCTTGAGCTGGCGTCGCAGTCGTTACAGTGGTTCCACGGCTTAGGCTTGCTTGGGCTAGCTACCTAGGCTCGCTTCAGATACGGCGGTGCCCACGAAACATCTCAGTCGACCGGAACGCACGAACGAGCGACCGTACTGTGCATCGGCTCAGTGGCTGTCCCGGGGTTTTGTCTAGGTATTCACGCGGTCATGGGGAGAATGGATGGGCGCCCGGGCTTTCGGATCATGAGTGAGTGATCCATGAGCTCGGTTGCTATCACAGTGCGTAACCCATCCATCCGATCCATCCATCCTCGCCAGCAGCGTCAGCCTTCATCTCATCGACGTGTTCAAGTTGGCCAGGGTACCTCGAGAGATCCAGGCTCGAACAACATCCATCAGCAACTTTTTTTTCTAGGCTGTCCCCAAGTGGTAAACCACTTCTTGCCTGCGCTTGCCGATGGGGACAACGGGACCCTCGCTCGGCCTGGTCCACACTCTGGCTTAGCTTCCCTCCCTGGCGCCAACTCCGAGGCGGCTGTGGACACTATTTCTGGCATGGCTGGCCAGTCATGAGCCCTCACCTGATCCGAGCCGTCGGGGGCCATTTCACGGACAGAGGCGAGGTCCTCCACTCACGGGGTCCCCTCGCAACCTCGATGCTGGATGCTCAACGGGCCAGCCAGTAGGCAAAAGGATCCAGAAACCTTTCATCTGCCCATCCACTCAGCGCCATCCCATCGTGGCCGCATGTGGGGACTTCCATGTGCCTGCCTCTTTTTGGTTCTTGCTCGTCCCTCTTGCTCTTCCATTGTGCCTTCGATGACACGGGACTTGAACCGGGCCACAGGGTCTAACCTCCTAATGGCCATTTTCTCGGGGGCTTGGTCTTCGTCAGAGGGTGCAATTGTAGCGCCTCGCGGTGCACTAGCCTGAGGGCTTTTGGGGGTGGTTGGAGAACGTCACTAGCAACCTTCCAACCCGCCCGCCGCCAGCCATGGTCATTATTTTCTTTGGCTCGTTTCTTTGGTGCCGGGTGGCTTGACTTTGACCGTCAGGGCGAGAAAGAAAAAAAAATTGTTGGAAGGAACGCATCAGAGGTGCCTTCAGGTTCCCACCAGGAGGTTCTGCGTGGCAAGCGATCACCAGGCTCCCCTCCTGCTCATTCGTCCGGCATCAGAGTTCGGACATGACTTTCACCAACAATCAACTCCGTCATCATCAGGTTTCGTTGCCCTCCTCTGCTGATCAACACCACACAAGTCGTTATTTTATTACCCCTTTCCGTTCCATATGTACAGTACCGTACTGTCTGAATCCTCTAGCAAGGCGCAGCACAGAGGCCGTCCTCTGAGTGAGACTGCTGTTGCTCCTTCTCGAAACCCTGTGCTAGCATCCCAATCAGAAACAGAGACGCGACATTATCAAATTACAGCAACGACGACAACAATAACAAAGTTCATAGAATAACGCTCATGAGATCATGTCGTCTCGGTGCCTCGGCCAGTCCCCGTTTCAGTGCTCCCCCGTCTTCATCCGACTTCTGGTTGGTCGGCTTTCAACCAAGCCTGCCCAGGTAGGGGTGGCCAATCTACTTGTCGAGGCGTGCTTCCAGAATCCCTTCTATCCACCACAAGACGGGGCGGAGGAGGAGATTTGGCATCCAGTTGACCCCGGCGCCCAGGTACGAAAATACCGCTGGCTGCAGGGATTCCCGACGCCGTCGATCAGACCTCACCGTTCTCGAGGCGACTAGGATGCAAGACACTGCCCAGCGAGTCACCGGTGCAGAATTTCTCCCAGAGTGGGCCGGGGTTCTTCGACGCTGCCCATCGCCCATCAGCCCTTTGAGCATAGCGGTTCTTGGAGCCCAAGCCTGGTGGAACGACACTTCCAGGGTTGCCAGAATTGGCCGCACTCCAAGAGGAATTGGAGGGCTGAGTCGGTTTCGCTCGATCGACCGAGTTGTAACAGCGCTTGACCACCAACTGGTGAAGGCAGGAGTAAATCTGCTCCGTCTCAACACATCTCTCAAAGTTTGGCCACATATAGGGGGGCTGGCACGTACAATGCCCAGTCAGCAGAATTCAAATATAAACCAAAACAACAAACAATCAGCAAGCACAAATCAAGGGGTTATATTCGTGGATCATGATGGAAACGCCCCCGAGAATCGCAGACGATTGAACACCCGTTGCGTTACATGTGAAGCCTCCGCGTCCCCTCTCGCTCATTTGATCACGAAGTCTTCCTTCTCAGAAGGCGACTAGCAACCAGCTCTTTAGCATCCTAGACCCGAACATGCGGAGGGAAATGCCTCAGGTCCACCATTGCCGGCGTGTAACTTAATGGTGGAAGGGACACTTGGGTCGGACATGCATTAACAACCCCTTTCTCCCGCACAGCAACACACTGCGGACCACCGATCAAGCACATCTACAGTACATTGTACTTGGTAGACTGCGCCAGGGTGGGTGCGCCGTGATAGAGGCGTACGCAACGCGCTTCATCCCCTCTCTTCTCTCCAACTCGTTCACCGCTGTTGTCTTCAACCACTGCCACCGACGATACTGCAGCGACGGTTCCCTGACTGGCCACACAAGCCCTGCTCTGGGAGATTTGGGTCCACAGGTCAGGGCAGGTGTCGCGTTGCAGGCCAGTAGCGCCGTTTCCCCAGGAGATTACTTGGTCAATCATTTCGAACCGTCCGGGCCAGGTTGCCATGTGAGCGCTGTGGCATTAGCCCATGAGGCGAAACATGTGTTCAACACAAGCGGATTCTCCCTGCTCCCGCAGCTGGTCGACATGGATTGCAGGCTTGCTTGAGATGCGATTTCCTGCAGTAATGTTATTCTGCACCAGACGGAAATGCCATTCTGCCATGGGGGCAGATTGGATCTTGACTTGTCAGAAGCGCTGGGTCCCATCTCGAGTTCTATCAGTGTTTGTGTCCAACACAAATCATGGTGTGGAGTACAGGTTGACATGCACGCATGTCACTTGTTGATGTGCCTGGGTCTGGCGGGCAAGCTGGTCAGGCCGGCGGCTTCGTGGAGATCTGCAACCTCCGGGCCTGGCGGCAACGGCTGAGATGGACCTGACACCACGTTTGTACTGTGCCTACACCAAGACGCGCTCGTGAAGGCCTCAACTCTAATGAGTTGACTCGTTCAGGGAGCATGTTCTCTTGTGGCGCCCAACATGGTTATCCCAGGATCACGCTCCGAGTCAGACTCTTTAGGCTGAACAAGTACCGGTGGCTGCTGCCATGGTACATCGAACAAGCTCTTGACGACAAGTTATGGGTCTAGGGTCCAGCCCATCGACCCAGCGTTGCTGTGCTAGAGCCGCCAAGTCCTAGTTGCCAATTGGAGCCACAGAATTGGCAACCCTTCATTGTCAGGGTCTTTTCCAAGTGCACGGCCGCATGACGGCGTGGTACAGGACATAATCGACGGGCTCTTTCTACCTATGCAAAGGCGTATGCCAGCCAACTGCTGCCGAATCCATATCCCCAGCTGACCACTGTCTGGTGATGGGTCAGTATTATTTCATCTTCACCCGAATATTCGCATTGGGCGGTACAAACAACGGTTGGAGCGTTGCGGGTGGGACGTTGGGCAGGGACCATTCACAACCCGCAACCCACAGACACAGCTGCGGCGATTGACGGCCAAAGCCACCAGCAGCACGGAGGCTAATCGAGATGGAGACAGTCTCCGCTTTGAAGGGACTGAGGCCCTAGTACTAATGCAGTATGGAAACTTGGGGCTTTTCTTTTCTCGTTGTCTTCTGTTGACGGTTGTCTGGCATCTCGACTGTTTATGGATGGCACATTGGGACTTGATTGTCTGTCGACTGTCCAGACAAGTTATTCCCAAATGTGAACCGAACCACATGGAAATACACCGCAATTTTAGACTGGCAGACGGAACACGGTTGGCACACGGTCAGCGGAACCAGATCTGAGCGCAACACCATCACCAAGTGTCGTCGCCAAAGAGAGGAGATGGAAGCTTCATCTTGCATCTTGATTCGCTCCGGGTGCAGCTCCAACGGCGAATCCTTTAGTCCGCCATCGTGTCTGGGCTCGTTTTGAGGGTGTAGCCAGCGGAGCGGAGCGCTGTTGGCGGATCTCGTCTTCACCGCAACAAGCGCCTTCTCACTCGCGTGATGGTACTTGTGTTTTCCAGGCCCTAATTCTACCACTGGATGGCAGCCAAGCATTTGATATTCGTGGGGGCGAACCCATGGGCTTTGCTGTGATGGATCACAATGGAGTCAACCCCTCATCGCCTAAGCGCCATGCTACTCATCCCCCAGCCGTGACGTGCAGTCGAGTTATTTCTGCCAACTCGACATCCACAAAACAGAGGTAGTGAGTGGTTTGGCTTCCTCTACCTTTGGTTTTGGGATTAGCGCCGATCGTTGGTCAAGGAAAAAAAAATTGAACATGGCCAACTCCTTCTTCGGCTGTGTTCAAACCCCGTACCACTTGTACGGCATGCAGGGTAGACATTCTGGCATGTCAGCTGGCCTCATATTCGAGAAGTGTCAGCCGCATCTTGAGGCATGTTGTGGCGGCGACTTGATCGGAAAGAGCTGGTATATGGGCAGAGGCGGTGAGAAAGCAGCGGATCGATGGAACACGGCCATCCGTCCATGGTGAATATGTGTGAACAGAGCCTGCCGGAAGCGAAAACACCAGAGTCTTGCTCACCAGCCTCACGAGTTTACACGACTCGGCCGGCTGACAACATGACCGAACTCAAATCATGCCAGCGTACTTATGCGCCACCTAACATGACAATCCATTGCCCTCCGGTATTACACGCCGCATCGTCTGTTGAACCAACCACATACAACCGCCAACACGGTGCCCTACCCTATACCATGAGGTGAAGGACTCGTGGCATCGAGTCGTTCGAGTTGGCGCCCGGCAATATTCTACTTGTAGTCGGCATCCAAGGCAAGCCTGGGTGTGATGGGCGGTGCATAGGACCATGGCCAGGCGCGTATGTGTGAGCATCTACTGAGTACTGCAGGAAGAGTATCAAGTTGCGATCCAGACTGGCGCAGTGCAGCGAGGTTAGCTGGGTCGCCAAATGCGTGACCCGAACCGCAGTTTCCAGCCAACACAATGCAGGACGGTACTGGAGCTCTGGACTTCCCGCGTGAATCCCATGGAACCCAGCCGTGTGGGAGAGCCTGGCCCAAGTCCCTATGCATCGGATGGGCTGGGCGTCATAGTGCATCCCCAGAGGTTCCACCAGGTGGTTGGCGAGCAGTTGTCTTGACTTGGTGAGTCTCTTGATCAGCCAACGACAGGCCACCTCTGGGCTCCTGTGAGGATCCGAACCCCAGGCTCGGAGCAGCCCTGCTTGTTGCTGCTTGCTACTGTACGTATCGAGGTAGGTACCGTCACCGTTCACCGGCGAGACTGATCCCGTCCCCGGGGAGGCGGAACCCGTGCATCCAGCACTCAACATCCGGCACTGAAGATCGCTCGCAGATGACGAAGAGGGAGGCGAATACGTCCGGCTCGTTGCCTAGTCGGGAGAAGCGCATTTGCCTCTGCTCTCGGGTGCCTGCCAGGCACAGGAGATGCCATCCATCCATGATTATCAATCCAACGGCCAGTGTGGGTGGTGTTCCGATCCGTGCTCCCCGTGCCCCGACGCCGGTGCTGCGACGCTGCAATCGTGTACTGAACTGTACGTATGTACAGGACTGTACAATATCAGGGCTCGTCGTGCAACTTGGTGCATCTCGGCAGTTCGGGGGTTGCTGTGTCTGGCAAACTCCATGAGGTGGCTGCCGCGTGGGAGGAGTCGCCATCCCATCATGAAAGGCACGATGGACGAGAAGCAAGTAGCGACGTCGTCCTCATCTTACTCATGACCCGTCACGGTCGGCTATGTAACCAAGGCAGCAGTCACACTCGCAGTCACAGTCACAGTCACGAGTGCTTGAGCTGACGTCTCGATGGCAATATCTCTGATACATGGCTCAAGCCAGACGCCCCCCAGAAGAGTCAAGCCTTGCAGTTTACAGTTCAGACCAACTCGCGTCGTCATCTACAGTACAGTACAATATTCCTGACCATGTCATCGTCGTCGCCACTACCACACGGTGATCCAGCAGCTTACAGCAGGCATCTGTACGTACCGTAGTCTGTATCGACTCGACAAATTGGCAAAACTTGGTGGGTCTCAGGACCCTTGCTAGCCTCTGTTTTTAGACTCTTGATTCGCTATCCCTCAGTAGAGGCTCTGACTGGCAGCTCGCGAAGCGGCAGAGGCTGGCTCTAAACTTGAACTTATGGGGCCTGAGCCAACCCATAGGTCACGATCAGGGCTTGACCAGGGGTATCGAGACCCACCAAGTTTTGCCAATTTGTCGAGTCGATACGGTATACACGCACATGGGATATCATCCAGACCGGTCAATGTGCCTCATGTCGTCGATGCCAACTAATCAGCACCTGCGTCACAAGCGTCCGCTAGACACGGCGATCGAGACCCTGGTTTCTGGTCGTCTGCCCTTTCTCTTCAACATTAGCCCCAACTCTCTCGGCTTGACCTCTAGTTTGGCTGGGGTCGCCACCTGCCAACACCCGTATTGGGGAATTGAACAATTTTTTTTTCTTTCTTCTGCGTGAAATACTTTGCACCATCATCTCGCCCTACTGCAACCATCTGTCCATCGGATCCGCGTGGGGGGGAGGGAACAGGAAATGCCAGCCACACATAATAAAGAGGGAAAAAAGGACCAAGTCCAAGCGAAGCGGGGGCCACGGAGCAGAGCGAAGTGGTTGGCGACAAGGACGATGAAATCCACCTGAGACTAGGCAGAATCGTACCTATCACGGGCCCCGGAAAGGAAGAGACAGAAGAGTAGAGTAGAGAAAGGAGCTAATCATGACGGGGACCGAGAAGAGGGGGCGGGAAAAAAAGCCTCTTCTCTCGCATCTTGACGGTTGCTCTCGTGTGCCAAGGACCGTAGCTCGTCGCAAAGAGGCCGAAGCCGGGGCTCGGAGCTGCCGAACTATCGAGGGCGCGTTACCGGCGGTTAGAGACTGTCGGCGAGAGTGCAACAGGTTAATGCAAGCTGCAGCTCCTTGCTCGCAAGCGACGAGTTGACTAGGCCCGAGAGGACCGGCTCTTGCTTTGATTCTCATCAGGGCACACACGCACAAATTGCTTATCCTCGGCACCGCATCTCGTCTACTGTCCTGGAGTCGAGAGACCCATGTCCATAACAGAATCGTTCGGAATTACAGCTTGTGGTATTCCACTTCGTCCCGAGAGACGTCCTCACTAATGCTCGGTACACACAATGCCCAACAACGCGAGGCCGCACCAGAAATGTGCAGGTTGGAAAAAGAAACACATCAATATCCATGACACCAAACGCCTGCTTTCCTTCTCCCAGGCCTGCTCGGCATGGTATGGCATAGAATGACATGGCACACTCAACTCCCCATCCATAACCACCAAAGAGCACACATCAATCGCCGACTGTGACACAAGGGAGAGGCCGTGATAGTAATAAGGCCAGCGTACAGATGCATAACAGACATAGATCCGCCGGTCGTTAAGGGAGTCGAGTCCTCGCCCCGCGTTCCCATCATGTCATGCTGTACGGCACAATGGCCTTGTCGATGACGGGCTGTCGGCGCGACATCTTTTCACTTTCGGGCCCCCATTGTGACCGCCATGATGCTTCCTTGTCCACGGTACTATCAAAGGCCTTTCGGCACTCGGGAGGTAGGAGATCCTTGATCTCATCTGATACTGCGCTCAGTCCCTGGAACGAGGCGAGGAAGTCGGCCGATCCGGCCGTATTGTCCACCCCCGAGGCCGAGATGACGCCCGCAGACGACGTCTCCAAGTAGGTGTCGGCGATGTAAAAGTTGCGCGCCATCTTGCCGGGGAGAGGAGGGAATACGCTGCTGCCCTTTGTAGCTTGCTCGTCCTCTGGGGTGACCTGCTCGATGCGGGCGCGCGTCGGCTGCATCGTTGCTGGGTACTGCACCACGTTGGTGTGGATGTCGTACACGCCGGCATTGTTGAGCTTTCTTATGGCATTAATGCCGGCATTGAACGTACTAGGGTGTGACATGTTAGTGATGAGCCCTCGACAAAGTGTTGCTATTCGCCAACCAAAGGAACGTACCTGGCCTCGCGGGCATGCTCCAGCATCCAGTTCATGTCATTGACGTTGACCTTGCGCTTCTTGGACTCGACCTTGCCATTGGGGATGGGCACCGAGGGAGCGTTGGTGTGGTAGACGGCGCTGGCTCCATGCCATGCGACGTATTGGTTCTTGTTGTACGGCTCCCCCTCGACAAAGTGATCATCAGGGTCTGCGAGCTGGCCCTCAATGACACCGTCGGCACGAGCCTGAGCAACGCTATAGTCGTCGATGATGCGCTTGCCACCGACAATGATGCGGGCGCCGAACTCGCGGAACACGGAGCGTGCTGTTACGATTCCTATTGAGCGGCCCTTGTACGAGTGAGGGATGATATCTCGCTCAATCATATCCCGCTTCTCATCGTCGTCGACAATGATCTTGTAGAGCTTGCGATGCTTGGTGAAAAAGAGGTAACTGTCCCTGAAGCCGACACATCGCGCCGGTTCCGTCGAGAGCATGTAGAGCCTCTCGCCGCGTCCCGTCACAGTGAACGTGCGACAGCGGTAGTCGCGACCACCCTGGAGGTTGCCCAGCTTGTCGACCTTGGTCTCGCCCTCGGGGTCCTCGGGCAGCACGCACTCGTCGTTGGCGATCTCGGCGATGGTGCCCTCAGCGTCAATAACCTGCTCAGCCTTGGGCGCGGCTGGACCACCTTTGCGACCACCGCGCCCTCGCCATCCGCCGCGGCCGCGGCGTCGCGGAGTGTTGGCCTCGTCGGCGGGCACGGTAATCATGTTGTCCCAGTCCGGGGGCCGGTTCTTGGGTGGGCGACCGAGCCTCTTTCTTCTAATGACTGGCACAGGCGGCGGGGTGGGTTCCTTGGCCGACTCATCGTCCTTGCCGGCTGCATCATCGTCGTCGCCAGACTCCTCCTTGGGCTGGTGGTCCTCGTCCTTTTCGTCATCGGGGTCCGGAACCGCCTGAGGCTTCGTATCGTCAGCGGCCGAGTCGGCGTCGGGCATGGCTTCGTCCTCGATATCGGCAAACGTCTTTGGGGTGCTCTCTGCGGGTTGGGAACTGCGCGTCAGCTTGAGGCGGATCCTTGGACGGGGCGCCATGGTGGAGGATGAATGCGACGGTTGCGTCAAGATGCGCAAAAGGAGGTCGAGGTTGCACTTGCAGAGGTTTGTTTGTTTGATTGTTTGTGGGTGGATGGATGGTGCTGGGATTGGAAGGCGAAATCGACGAAACGCTTCAAGACTCACCTAGAGCAGCCGCAGCCCGCTTGGCGGCAGCGCGACCTGAACGTCTACCTGCCATGATTCACTCACTCGCTGCAGTGACGATGCGGCATCCACCCGTCCGTCTATCGAGTGTCACAGGGAAAGAGCCTTTGTTTGTGTGCGTGTCAGGCGGGAAAGGGAAGGAAAGGAGGGAGGGCTGGCAAAACGAGGCTCAAAGGGGGTGGGATTGGAGGTTTGCGTGAGTGTCCGTGTTTTTTTGCGCTCCTGCCCTCGTTGGTTCTGTTTTCCGTCGTTCTTTCCAACAAGAACAAGGCTTGAGCCACGGTTGAGACGCGCCGCGGGCATTCGCATGACGTGATTGGCTGGAGGCAGTGGCTCACTTACAGTTTGTATTGTGCAAAACACTGTACAAAACACTTTCATAACTTCTCTATCAGACTTCAGACGACCTACCTATACAAGCTGGCTCCAATCAAAGCAATTGCCATCACTGATAAAACTTGTAAATGCCTCGTCCCTATAAATACTCGGCAGCCCTCTCCATGCTAGGTAGCTAAGATTCGATAAACAAAAACGTAACCTTACACCTTGACCAGACAGTAATCCCGTAAACCCCGTGTCGATGCAAGTTCATAAAAGCTACCGTCGAGGCCTCTCCTCCACTCACTACAGAGTATCCCATCCACCATTGTTGATCTCCGCCTCCAGCTTCCGGCTGATCAAGCTCGGCACCCCGTGGTTGAGCACCGTGTTGCGAATCATCGAGTCATATCGCTTCTGATTGAGGAAGAGCTGTCGCCCATGACGCAGCTGCGGATCCGTCTCTCCGTACTTGTCGATGTACGGCGCTGGTGTGAAGGACCCCGACAGACGAAAGAGGTACACTATCGAACACTTGCGCACGTTGAGGAAGACTCCAATGTTTCGTTGACACCTGGCATATCTGGTCAGCAATCATTGCCATGCAAATCATCAGACAAAGGGAGACTCACCTGCGCATATGTTGCTGCGCGCCACCAATCTTGGTGTACTCTATACGGTCAGAAGAGGTGTCCGTCTTTTGGCAGCATGTGCCCTGGCTGCACGACAGCTCGCCGCAGAAGAGACAGATGACGGGATCCGCGAGTTCCTTGCTCGTGGTTGGGCACTTCCGCCTCGTCGCCTCGTCAATGAGGGCGTCGTAGTTCTTGGGTAGGCCTATAAGCTCGAATATACCAGGGTGGCTCATCATGGCTGACCGGGGCATGTCACTACTGTCGCCTGGCCACATGACCTGGTGCTTGACCCATCCCGACACAAGAGATGAGGTCGTCTGCGGCCAGCCGCAAGCAGCCGCGTTGTCTGTGATGGCGGCACACATCTCGTCAAAGCTGGGCACGCGGAGAGTCTCGGTCAAACGCTCTAGCTCATCCGCCTCCGGTGCTGGCGAGATGTGGCTGTTGAAGTCCACCCCGTACTTGACGTAGAGGAAGATGAGACTCTTCCTCAGGAATGTGAGGGCGTACTTCTTTGCAAATGTGTACCAACTCTCCAGTGTATCCACGCCAGGCTGCTGGAACCCACGGTTTTCGCCAAATTCGACGCCCTCCGGGAACTGTGCCGCATGAAACTCGAGGCCACACTTAGTTACGGCGAGGGCAAAGTCGGCAAAGTTGTTGATGGCTGGATCTTGAGTTTGTCTGTTGGTCAGATTGCCAACCCAGCTGGCAACGGGAATGTTTCGGCCCATATGGTACACGAGCTTCACAAGCTCTGCCAGGTAGCACAGTCGGAGAACGTGTGAGATCTCAGCCTTCTGCGCCGGCACCAGCCCGTATGAGCACTCGACCAAGAACAAGAACGAATCCATGCTCAGCAGGGGCGGATATACATCCAATGGCCGCCGAGCATAAGGCGTGCCGGTTCCAAAGTATCGCGACATGAAGAGCTGGCAATGTTGTCTTTCGCTATCCTTCTTGAACTCGGCGTCAATCTTGCTCTCAGCTCCGCTATGCTGTGCCCCGACCGCAATGTACGACGAAACCGTCTCTGACAAGACTCGCAAGTGTGTGAGGACGTGCTCAGGAATCTTTTCCAAAAGGCTCATGCCCGGCTGTGCTTCCACTCCTCGTTGCTGGACTTCCACGGAAGAAATGGTGAAGCCCACGGCCTTGACGAGCGTATCACTGGAGCAGAGCTCACCAACGTTGTCGCCCTTGGAGTCGATGATGTGACTGGTACGGAGGCCGTTCATACGAAGAGTGTTTCGTAGTCGACGATATGCTGCTAGCAGCTCTACCATCAACTGGCTGCCATCCGTAGCAGCTGGCTGAGCATGGCTCTGCTCAGGCGTGTTTAGGTCAGAGAAAGCGTAACTAACAGGTGTGCCCACGGCTGATGACTGCGCCTCGGCGTCCTCCCTTCCCCATGAAGTTTCGGCCTGAGTCTGGGCTGGTAGTAGAGACTCGACAAGACTCCCAGGAAGACTAGGAGTGTACATGTCGGGGAACGATGGCTTATCAATCTCGCGCGCTTTGCTTCCGCCGATCCAGTAAGCGGAACCCATCTGCTTCTCCAGGAAGTCCTCAAAGGGACCCTGAGACTGCAGATAACCTGGATATGACTCGTCTATTCCCTTCCAGATGATGGGCACGAATGCGTTTCCAAGCGCTTTGCATAGAGGGCACACAAACTCATTCCGACGTGTGTCCTCGGGATGATGCCTGGCGATTTGATGCGCGTGGCGCCTCACTGTTGCTTCATAGTAGACCTCGAAGCAGCGGTAGTGCATCATATGCCCACAACCACTGGCCACGGGGCCTGGAAGGCAGACGTTGGACGGGAATCCTTTACCGATGGTTTGACGCTCCGCAAGGAACGTTTCGCCCTGGACGTTGATCTTCTCCACCATCCTCCTGTTTTCATGGGCAATACCAAATGGTCTGACCTCCTCGGCGGATCGGTCAAGGCTGCATGGTGTTTGTGATGCTTCACGTACAAAGTCGGGGTCCTGGAAGTCTGTCTGCCGAAGGATTCGGCTTTCGTTGAAAAGGGCAAATGTTCCGTAGAGGTGGCGATCATCTGGCTCTTCCTGGCACAATATGCAAGTTCCAACGGGGTATTTCCAGTTGTGTTTCCGGTCTTCCGTCTGCTCTTCTTCCTCTTCGTCTTCATCCAGGTCCGAACCCCAGTCGAACGCAGCCTGGTTCTCCATGAAGCTCTTCTGTTGCTGCTGGAACTGCGCCATGACCTTGGCCTGGCGACTTAGCGCCGCCTTCTTTCTCCTCTCACGCTCCTCCTCAGCAGAAGTGTTTGCTGGTGAGGCCGTGTTGATGCGGTCAACCGGGACCCCAAGGTTTACGTACGCTGTCTCGAAGGTGCGGGGGCGCTTCTGTCGCAATCGTTTGAGAATGAGTGCGATCTTGGGATGAACCGCCTTGAACTCGTCCTTGGTAGACATCATGTTCAAAAGGGACACGATAGTTCTGGAGCTTTGTGCCTCGGGCATAAAGTTACTGCGACCAAACCTGGTAAGAGCAATGTGGACAAACGCCTTTGTAGACTCCTCGCTCATGTCGTCGTCACTTGTCTTGTCCTCCAGAATGGCGATCAGGATGAGATGTAGAACCACCTGTAGGAACGTCTCTAGCCGGGTGAATGGGACTGAAGGGGTAAACTTGTTGGCCACTAGGGGATAGAGGAGCGAGTAGTAGATGACCTGGGCAAACATGCCTGTGCTGGTGAAGGCACCTAGGTTCTCGAACAAACCTGATGGTACTGTTCGAGCCTTGGGCTCATACACAATCTCCTCGGCTGTCTTTCCTGTCCTCTTGGCCATCTTCTTTCGATACGCCATTTCGGATTCCTCTCGCTGATTCTTGTTGTAGTGCGCGATGTAAGGATCGATCTCCTCGATGAACTCGGGACGCAACTCAAATGTGCCAACATCAGAAACCCCCTCGGGCGGCTTGAAGGTAGCCATTTCGTCCAAGACGCGATGGAAATCTTCCTGCTCCTGATACTTCTCGGGGAGCTTGTTGCAGATCTCATTGAATGACAGGGGCTTAAAGCACAGGACGTGAGTGATGTCCCGGCGCATGGCCAGAAGCCTGGACTTGGTCTCGTCCTCGGATGATATTAACGAGGTACGATCACTGAGAAGAACAATCAGAAGGTGGATCATGTCTTCCACCACGTCTAGGTGCTGGGCGTCATCCTGAGCCTCCGACTTGAGCTCGAACAAACCCTTGACCCAACTTTCCATTCCGAAGCGGTCGATAATCGACGCGAGAACGCGGCTGGGGTTGCAAACCACCAAGGCAGTCTGCAGAAGGAATATGTCTCGGTGGTGCGAAACATCTCGTTGACCAACGCCGCGGTATGTGCTTGCTTGGTGCCGTAGGCTGATTCCGTTTCTAACCCACATATTGGCCTTGATCTGGGCGAGCCAGGCACATACACGGAGAGGGAAATCGAATGCTGCAATGAGATAGTCCTCAGAGGTGAAGTCTTTTCTTGGCACCTGAGGCCTGCCCATCAACTTGGGTTTGGACTTGAGCTCCTGCTGCGTGAAGCTCATCAGAGTTCTCATCGTAGAGGCAGGAAGCGATCGTCCGCACTCAATAAGCCAGGACAGGGTGTAGTGAAGGGCGTGATGGAAGCTGATGGCATCCTTCTCGACGACGAACTTGACCACGTCATAAGACGCAGCCTCGGTATCGAATTCAAAGTCGCTGAGATTTTTGAACTGAACCTCATCCTTGATTTCGCCCTGCTTGAACCGGTGGCGTTCTGCACCGATCGAGTTGAGGATCACCGTCTTTGCTGTGAAGCGGATGGCTCGCTGGAGGTAATGAATCTCGTCAGATGGGCAGTTGCGGAACGCCTCGGCGAGGTTTCGAGCCTGTAGGTTGATCTGTCTCGTCACAAGCGAGGCAGTGATCCATGAATCGGCCTCGTATTCTACATGCTCGACTACCGCTCGAACATTAGGGCCAATGCACTGGTGAAGCTTGACAAGATCGAGGAACTGCATGAGGTACCGGGGCTCGTATCGCACGCGCTCTTGGACATGAGGTGCACCAAACAAGTACTTCAAGTCCTGGTAGAAATGATACATTCGCCTGTTGGTTACAGAGCCACTCTCAAAGGCGAGGACGGCGTCAGGAGACACATCCCAGGGGTGACCGACTTGGCGCGTTGTTAGGAAGGTGTAGAGAATCGCTAGCAAGCTGGTCATGAAGTTTCCGCGTTCAACAACCTCGGCGGTGATTGAGGGAGTCGTCAGCATCTGAAGAGAGAGGTTGATGATGGAGTGGTCCGGTTCTCGGTCTCCAACCAGGTAGAGCTGAGCTAGAATGGTGTACAGGCTCGCGAATCTGAGAGCCAGCACTCGCTTGAACTCGGGAATCTGGACGACGGTGGATATGTATAGGGCCCGAAGATCATTCCTAACTTTCTTCCACATGCGCAGATCGAAAACTAGAAGCCAGTCGAGACGGACACGTCGAAAGACATCCTCGGCCGGAGGTACATTCTCACGCTGTGTGTAAACTGCAGGAGTCTCGATCCAGTAGCGTCCGGGTCGGGGTGTCAGTTTCTCGGTCTTGCCAGGCGTCTTTGGGATTTCAACATTTGCTTTGGCGTAGATCGAGGGTGCAACGAGGGGCTCAGCCGTATCCGAGTCGGAGGGTGTTGCTTCTCTGTCCCGCGTTGTAGTACGAGTCTGAGTTTGAGCCTGCCCCTGGGCCTGAGCTTGAGCAGGAGGAGGTGGAGGTGGAGGATATCCAGCCATGGTGGCTTCGTCTTCTTCCAAAGCCTGGTCATTGTCTCTCCAGTTGACTCCAAGATCTCCAACCTCTCCTCGATCTACCATCATCACATCGTCATCTTCATCTTCGTCGCCCCCAGCCACGGAACTGGACGGGGAATGATGGCCTTGGTCGTCCATGTCGGCGTCGAGATCGTCGTCTTCGTCGTCATCATCGTCGTCGTCGTCGTCGTCGTCGTCGTCGTCGATTTCTATTTGAAGACCATTGCCTCCAGCAGCAGCTTGTAACGCCAAGATGAAACGCGCATTCATGCCGTCGAACCGACGTCGATTCGCAACTGCCTGGTCATCTTCCTCCTCATCGTCGATAAGGCCCAGCGTATGAGTTGCCGCGCTGCCCTGACGCCATGGCTTCATGACTTCCTCGCAGACGGTGCGACGGAGAATGTGAGTATCATGGCCGACAGTGCAGCCGGAGATGTCACTCAGCCATTCCACGAGGGTCCCACACATCTGCTCTCGAAAGGTATCTCTTGCTGATCGAATTGTGACCGTTACTCTTATCGCCTCCATTATAGTCGCCATGTGCAGGAGTCGGTCAATCTCAGGCGAATATGTCAAGATGCTCCGTCCTATGGCATCTGTCTCCCAAGCATTCTCGGCTGCAGCCCTCCGGCTCTTGCGGCAGGCTCTTGCGACCTGGTCCTGCACCTCCTGAACGGTGTGCTTCTCGTCATTCCATAGGATAAGCGCAAACTCGTTGCACTGCTCGGCGTCTGGGCCATAGTAATGCGAGGACAGGCGTGACGACTGCTCATCCTCCAGTATCGACTCCTCTGTCTTGGCTTGGCGTAGCTGCTCCGGTGAGCAAGAGATGACATCGCAGATATAGTCAAAGACTCGGCCAATGGTCATCTGTAGGTTCGCCACGAGATCCTCGGGCAGGCCAGCTGCCTCCTTTCCCTTCCCTTTATCGGCGCCCGCTTGCAGGTCGGAGTGGATGGTGCAGAACATGGGATTCCGCCAGGCCTCGTCGTCTCCGCAATCGCAGCAGCCGCTGTTTCCCACAGAAATCTGTATCCGAACCATGTGCCCGGTGTGATCGGTCGAGTCGAAGCAGCGTGCACATAGGCAGCAAGTCTCGTCGGTGCCGCAGGTCCGGCATGTGTAGTTTGCCTCGCCAGGCTTGAAGATGTGCCCGCATCGTTTCCCCCGCGCGGCCTCGGTGTATTCGGCACCCTCGACGGCACCCTGGGCGTCGCTCAGTTTGAGGGTATCCCCAGGCCTGCCCTCGGGGAAGAGGAGACGCATGTATTCGCTGCTACCGCCCGCCAGAGACCAGAACAAGCTCCGCAGCAGCTCCCGCGAAGCCTCCTCGGTGTATCGATAGTTGAAGTGGGCGGGCAGCCCCGCCAAGAACTGGCAGAGCTGCTGCTCCTGCGTCGACATGTTGTGATCCATGGTCAGACCAGCTTCATGGTAGGCTTGTTCGGGTTGGGTGAGGTGAAATGAAATGGGGAAGCAAGAAGAGAGGTGGTTGCGGTGTCGGCGATGTCGTCAGGCTGGCAGATAGATAGGAATAGCAATGGAAGTGGGGGATCCGCAAATATTGGAGAAAGGTCGGTGGAACAGCTGAGAGCTGCCGCAAGCGATAACTAAGGGTCGGGTCAGCGCTCAAAATGCTGTGCAGATGCAAAAAGACAGTTGTACTGTTCTCAGAGATGCGTGCCAAGAGGCGAATGAATCAAATCAATGGACTAAAAATCCAGGTTGATGTTGGAGTGTGCTCGAGACAGGCGGGCTGGGCTTATTCAGCTTGGATGGATGGAGGTTAAAGCCCACATTCACGGGCTGTATCCTGAGGCTCGAGGTGTGATGAAATGGTTGCTTGCCTAGTTGTTTGGCGTGGCAGGTCTTGCCCCTCAGGTGCTGGTTCCAGGTTCCAGGGCTGCCGACGTCAGTTGCGACCTTCTATGCCTCAGAGACTTGCGTGGCCCTCTTTCCCCTGCAACATGGACGATGGATGGACACAAAGGCGAAGGCAATGATTGCCACAGATGGCATTGATGAGTCAGACAAAACGAGTTTCATTCAATGGATGCATGTTTTGACACGGGCGGGAGCCGGCATTGGAGACGCCGCCGATAACAATAGGTAGGCTGGCCAATCTCTCACAGCCTCCAAGGCAGCCTGGGAAGGGAAGCGGAAATGCCGTCCAGGACATAGGGAAACATTGGTGTGTGAAATCCTGCCTCTAATTCTCCTCTAATTTGTACACGGCTACTGGCACAGAATCAATCCCTCGCCCGTTGCTCGATGGGTAATCACGTCGTCGGCCTCTCTTTATTCCTCATCCTCGTCGCCGCCCTCGATGAACTTGTGTCGGATGTCCTTCCATTGTCGCTGCAGCCACTGTTAGCAATCCAAATCTCTCTCATCTTTGCCGTGATACAAGACGTACGCCTCGGTTGTGGTTGTCCCAAACCTTGTCCATGACGTTGTTGAAGCCCCTGTATCGCAATCAGCATCTCGTCTCGTTCCCGCTGGCCCGGCGGCGGGCGGAGAGCAGCCCTTACACCTCCCAGGCGAAGCCGGCAGTGAAGACGGTCGCGAGCATAAGGTAGTTGGTGGAGAACAGGCTCCTGTGCAGCAATTCGTATTAGCATCGGGCGTTGTCGGTCTCGTCGTCTCGTCGTCGGTGGACTTGCCTGTAGAGTGTGCTGGTGATGGTCTGTGAGGGTGCGCGATTAGCCGGTACGTTCGGCGGAGGGTGTTAAAAGGGTGCGAGGCACTTACCATCTTGGATATCAAGCGCAATTGAGCGTCTGGGACACGACTTCAAGTGGGTGATGGATGTCTGCGACCGGCAATTTGAGGCTTCGGTTGAAGGTTGGAGAGGGTCTAGAGATTGTCAGGCCAGGAAATTCGCGAAGTTCCGGGGACAGCTTTAGGTCGCTCCTGATTGGCTGCCTGCGCCAGCGATCCCGAGCTCCACTTTTCTCTCGGCTCTTCAGCATTCAACCTCAACTAGAGGCTGTCGCCATCAACATCTTTAAGTCTTCATCTTTGACGAGAATCACAAGTCACAATTGACTTCATACAACAATTGCTACTTAATCATAACTTTTTTTTTTTTTTTTTTTGCTATATGGCCTCTGAAACTGCTACTTGAACCCAAGAGTTACACATCACACATAGGTGTGACGCTCACTTCAGAATCGAAACAAGATCTCTATGGGAAGATTAAACTGATTAACGGTTCCCTTGCGAGAGAAGCTAGTCCAATTGGGTTTCCAAGGTCCTTGCCTTGATCTACTTTTCAGCAACTTCAGACTCAGCTCCTTTCGCCTTGTTTTTTGTCTCCTGCGCCTTCTCCTGGGTCTTCTCCTTGTATCTACGCATTCTCTCTCGGAAACCAATGTGTTGCTGTACACGAGGTCCACGGATGGAGCTCATGACCCGGAGCGGCGGTCGTGCAAAGTCATCATCGTCAGACTCGAGAGACTTCTCAGAAGGCAGCTCTTCGGCAGGAGGGGCCAGCCACCTCCTGTGGATGAAGCCAGGGAGACAAGCGGCAATCCACTCGTCAGGACAAAGTCTGATGAGTGCGCCCCAGGGCAGGGAGATGGCTCCGAGTCCGATTGAAAGACCCCATTCCCTGCCGTTTAGGCGCACAATCTCGAAGGCCTGATCACCGACAAAGATGATAAGGACCTGGCCTCCAACCATGATGATGTTGATAATGATAAAGAAGATGTTGCGATGAAGACCTTCGAAGATGTTCAACTTGTTGTCCAGTCGACGGTTGCTACGGGCTTCAGTCAGCGAGTGTGAGACAGCATCTAGACGTTGGACAACTTACTTGATTTCGTTGAAAATCTGCAGCCAGACAAAGGTATTGAAGACGAGTGTCTTCAGGGCCTTGGCATCATGCTCAGAGTCATCGTACCAGCCAAGGAGCTTCTTGCCACCGAAGTTCAGAACAAAGGTGATGGCGAGCTGGCAAATGGCCTGGCCAATGATCATCTTGGACATTCTCAAGGTGATGAGCGGGGCAGACTTTCGATCAGGCTTTCTGTCGAGAACACTACGAGTGGGAGGATCCGTTGCCAGAGCAAGTGCTGCAAAGGTGTCCATGATGAGATTGACCCAGAGCAGTTGAACGGCATTCAGGACAGACTCTTGCTTGCTACTTGCCACCGCCGAGACGAAAGTCAAGACCACAGCCGTGACGTTGACGGTCAATTGAAACTAGACGTCACCCAGTTAGCCCGGTTAAAGCGTCTTGGGACATCAAGCCTACCTGGAGGAACTTCTTGACTGAATCGTTGACAGCACGACCCCACATGAGACCCTTGACGATGGATGCAAAACTAGATATTGTCAGTATTCAAGTCATCGCAAACCTCTAGAGACAGTCAACTCACTTATCATCGAGCAGGATGATAGAGGATGCCTCCTTGGCAACCTCAGTACCAGCAATACCCATGGAGAAACCAATATCCGCCATCTTCAGTGCGGGAGCGTCGTTGGTTCCATCTCCAGTGACAGCGACAGTCTCTCCAAGCTCCTTGAGAGTACGGACTAGAATTCGCTTATCTTCAGGACTCGAGCGAGCGAGAACCTGAAGATGCTTGACCTTCTGCTTGAGCTCCTCGGGCGGAAGTCTGCGGAAGTCTGGGCCTTCCATCGCAATACCACCCTCGTCGGGGCGGAAGATGCCACATTCGGAAGCGATAGCAGAGGCCGTCTGAATGTTGTCGCCAGTGACCATTCTCACAAACACGCCGGCACGGCGGCAGTCCTTGAGCGCATCGATAACGGTCGGTCGCAGGGGGTCCTTGATACCATAAATGCCGATCAGGGTCATGTCCTTGTAGACAGCGTTGAAGTCGGCCTGGCTGGGGTTTTCCTTGGACACTGCTCCCTCGGGCGGCCAGGACTCAAAGTCTCGGTATGAGGAGGCGATGGTTCGGAGCGTCTGTCCAGCATAGGAGCTGATGATCAGGTTGAACATGTTGCGATCTGCGTCTGTCAGGGGGGCTGTGGTCGGCTCGCCTTGGGACACGTTTTCTAGAGTCTTGCTGCACTTCTCGAGAAGAATCTCAGAGGCACCCTTGGCGTACACTCTGTACTTGCCATTGGCCAGCTTGACTACGACGGCACTGTACTTGTACTTGCTGTCGAAGGGGATCGTCTGAACCACCTGGGCAGAGGTCCTAATCTCTTGAACAGGGCCTGCTCCAAGGTGGTCTCGGCAAAAGGTCAGAAGAGCAACCTCTGTCTTTGATCCGATAAAGGTCTTGACACCGTCCTGCTCGCCTTCGAAGGCGGTCGAGTTGAGTACGTTAGACTGTGTGAGGATCTCCTTGACCTGCTGACTGAGCCCGTTGGCAAACTCGGATTCCGAAACGTTGGGGATGGTGATTGCATCCTGGTCGATCTTCAACGACTTGTCCATGGGAGCATTAGTACCGCCGAAGCTGGTGCTCTTGCCGAGAGTAGTGGCGACAACCGTCATCTTGTTCTGGGTGAGAGTTCCCGTCTTGTCAGAGCAGACAGCGGTGGCATTTCCCATAGTCTCGCAGGCCTTGAGGACACGGACAAGATTGTTATCACGAAGCATCTTGACGGTGGCAAAACTGAGCGCCAGAGTGACGGCCAAGGGGAGACCTTCAGGGACGGCGACGACGACGACAGTGACAGAAACGATAAAGATCTTCATGAACTCTTGACCCTTCTCGGAGGGAGTGCCGTGGTTGTTGGGGAGATGAGCGCAGAACTTGATGAAGAGGGCAATGAAGAGCAATAGGGCAGCGCCAGCACCGAACTTGGCGATCCAGTCTGCGAGGACATTGAGCTTCTTCTGGAGCGGCGTGTCCTCCTGCTCGGTGCGCAACGCCATTGAGATGCGACCATAGCTGGAGTTGACGCCAACCGCGGTAACCAGGAACGTGCCGTTGCCCTCGTTGACCTTGCTTCCCGAGATGATGAAGGGGTCAAGCTTCTCAGCCTCTTTGGTGTCAAGCTTCTGAATGGCGTGGAATACATCGGCCGCTGGCGACTTCTTGAGCAAATCAGACTCTCCAGTGGCCGAAGACTCGTCGCACTTGACCGCGCTGCCTTGGATGAAGATGCCGTCGACCGGGACAATGTCTCCTGTGGCGAGATGCATCACATCTCCTGCCATGATATCGGAGATGGATATCTCTTGCGATTTTCCAGAGCGGACAACATTTACCATGCGATCGTTGGTCTTCTTGGTGAGTCGTGTGAATTGCCGCTGCATGTGCCAGTCATTGATGGTACCGACAAGCACGACAATACTGTTCATCATCAGTCAACGCACTCCAGTTCTTGGCGATGGTCTGGCTTACACGATAGCAACTATGATAGCCACACCCTCAACCCATTCGACCTTGGGCTCGCCTTCTTTATGATCACCACCAAAAGTCTGGTACAGGCCCAGGGCTAAGGAGATGACAGCAGCAATAGTGAGGAGAATAAGAACTTTGTCGTTGTAGGTTATCCAGGCGATTTCGAGCAAGGACTTTGTCTTTTTCTCGGGGAGACGATTATCACGAAACACCTTCTTGCGGTCGCAAAAGATGCCTGTGGGATGGGGTTCCTCTGGAGGAGGAATATGGACCGCAGCCTCTGCGGTGGCCTCTGGGACAGCATCTCCAGCAGTGCCATGTCTTGGAGTCCCCTCAGGCGCAACATCATGAAAGGCGACCTCGCCATCGAGTGTCGACTCTTCAACGCTGAGACCGGCATTTCGATCCGTCCTCAGGCCCTTTTCCAGGCCATCGATGCCGCCAAGGGCGTAAAAGGCGTTGAGGCTCTTTGGGTTGAGCAGCTTGGATAGTTGACCCGGGCTAAAGGCGAATTTGTTGTGCTCAACCTTGAACATGTCCTCGGTGCCTGGATCCGGGGTCAGGGCATCCGAGGTATCCACCAGACTGGTCTTGGTCTTGGTATTGGGGGCCGCATGCCCGTGACCGGCCGTCTTGGCTTCTTGGGATGTATCGGGAGCCGTCATTCTTGGCAGCGATGACGGTGGAGGTATAGAATAGATGGTCGACGATCTCGGGGCAGGAGCTGTGTAACCAATACCAGCTTATAAGCCCATCGGTGCTTCTCGTGAAGTGGCTTCGCAGCTGAATAACATGGTCCTAAAAGGCACCGCCTTTGGATCAAGAGGCCTCCCCGTATAACTTGGTGAGAGTTGGGAGAAAGAAGCAGAGTTTGGAAACGGGCGGTGGGATTCCTGCATCACAAGGCAGATCCAACGGGGCAGGGTAGGTACTTGTTATGTACCAGCTGTTTTTAAAACAGGGACGCTTTTGGGCCTCTCTTAATATTACCCTTAAATGCTGCACCCGGACACCTGCAAGACGGGCATCAGGCGCACGTTGGCGCACGACGGGGCGTACTCAGTCGGTAGGGGCAACTGGGCCTTAATCTAGGACGGGCTAACAGAGACAGATTAAGCTTAATGAGCGTCATCAAGGGGCACGGGAGGGTTGATTGGCCTTTGATTAACTGGGGCAGCGCCAGCGGAAGGGCAGCTCGTGAGGCGGCAGCGGTTGGTTGCCAGTAGAGACGGACAATCATGGGAGGACATGTCACACTATGATTCATTGCCTTGTTTTTTCCCTCTTTCGTTTGCTACTTACAACAAACACACAACGACGTAATCCCGTGCCAGAAGAGGGTGTAAATCACGACGTGTGAAGGGGAGAGGCCACCTTCAAAACTTGAAACTATCCAAGGGAGTGAGTAAGTGGGTGGCTTGAATAAACCTGACGGAATGCCTTGCCTAGTGAATGGACAGTAGCACACGTACCGAACCAAGGCTCCATGTCACCGACTCAAGGGAAGCATTGATCCGCAGTGTTCCGTCCTGGATCCATCACCATAGCCGAGCCCTTCGTTTCTGTCAACTTGATTCAGGCACATTCTGCGTGGACTGTCGGCCTGCCACGTTCACCAACGCATGAGATGGTGACGGACCATCTCATTCTAATTGGATGATGTGACGTGTGAGTCTCCTCCAAAGTACACAGCATTGGCCAGTACTGGCGATTCGGGTAGGGGGCTGCTCATCAAACACGGCAAGCCATCATCCCACCATGTTGCAGGGATTCAGCCAGCCATGTATCAGCGAGAGTACTCCGTAGAGAGGAAGGAGTGTGCCGTAATACGTACGTACGAATTACACCGCTTCGGGGGACCCATTGTCATGAATTTTGCTTGCTTGTTTGGCCGGGCTGTCATATGCCTGACATCCACGCACCACGGAGGCCTTCAGGCTGACCCAAGGCATAAGGGCAATGGGTAACTAGGTTCTATACCTATGCGTTGGCCTGGGTGACCCAACCCGAGAAAAGCCCAAGCCGGTCTGTCAGGAATCTCGGTCGCAGAATAACCCCAGAATCAATGCAGTGAGACTACAAATAACACAATGAATATCATGCGTAACGTGGACGACGTTTTACGTGGGACGGGACTTACAAACGGGGCGCCCAAAGCAAGGAGGATCCAGGAAGCTACAGGGAGTAATCATCCAATAAGAAGCTCGACAGTTTTTACACTTTCGGTCAAACGACCTCAGCTCCCTCGCGTCGAGCCAAAGTCCAATAAGCTCATTTGAGATCCATTGCCAGGGGTGGTATGTATTTCCGGCAGATGGGCCATCCAAGAGCAAAAGGTTTCGAGAATAACAAAGGCAAGCACTTTGTGCAAGGGCTGTCACCCGAGATGTGTAAACATTTATGTCATTCCCTTTGAATGTGTAGCAGTTTGTTTCATTCCTATGGAATGTAGTCATCTTTGTGAGATGCTCGCTTCTGTGCATCAAGCAACAAGTACAATGACAAATAATCACACATAAAATCACTCCAGAATCACAATTAATGGGTAAATGTGTTTTTTCACGCAGATCTAACATTTGCGCTTCTGAGCTTTGTACAAAAACCATGCCTTACCACCCGCCTGAGAGAATTCAGCCTCGGCTAGGAAGCAATTGTTCACCAGCCACGGTACACTTGTGGCTCAGTCGAGCTTCACCCTCAGCCGCACTCGACCCCTCCAACCCCTCCAAAACTCCAGGCTTCGCGCGCAAGTTTGCTCTGCTTTAGCTTGCCTCGGCACCTGCCGAACAAACCACCAAGCCCACGACGATAATCACGTCCGAGTTTCCATCCGACAGACAGACTCGCGCTTCCCCATCTGCTCCTCTAGAGAAAGAAAGATGCCGTCGCAACCCACAAACTCGGGCATCGTCACCGACGAGACCAGCGGCGAGCGCGAGATCCCCCAGTCCGTCCGCGCCGATGGCAGCACCCGCAAGGCAATCAAGATCCGCCCCGGCTACCGCCCCGCGGAGGACGTCGAGGTGTACAAGAACCGCACCGCCGAGGCCTTTCGCGAACGCGGCAAGAGGATCGGCATCCCCGGCGCCGCGGGGCTGAAGGACGAGAAGCCTGAGCAGGCGTCGGCCGCCAGCAACAAGAACGCAAAGAGGCGCGAGGCCCGGAAGAAGGCCAAGGCTGCCACCGAAGGCGACGATGCAGCAGCTGCATCGCAAGAATCCAAGCCCGAGGAAGTTGACCCCGAATTCGAGCGCGAGAAGAAGGCACGCAATCTTAAGAAGAAGCTAAAGCAGGCCAAGGAGCTCAAGAGCAAGAAGGAGGGCGGCGAGGCCTTGCTGCCTGAGCAAGTCGCCAAGGTCATCAAGATTAACGAGTTGATCCGGGAGTTGGATGCCCTTGGTTTCGATGCCGAGGGAGAGCCAAAGGCAGCCCCGGATGCCGCGCCTGCTGCTGGGAGTGAGGGCGGCGACAAGGAGTGATGGGGTGTGTCGTCTATTTCGCTGTTAGACGATGAACCTTGGACAAATACTCGAGCCTGTTGGGCGCAACCCTCGCCCCAGGAGCAACTTCTTGGAGAACTTCCTCGGTGCGGTTCAATGCACCCACGACAGCTCATATGCGTCTCGAGTTGCCAACTCAGATGAGCTTGGAAACAAACCTGCGAACTGGTGCACTCCACCATCTGCTGGAACTCCAAACTGGAAAGTTTGGTGGTGCCCGGACTTGCCGCCGAGGCCACCATGGATTATTCTCCATGTCATGGAGTTGGGTCCTTGAAGCACGATCGCACTTGACTGCTTAATTGGGGCAGCATGGCGAGCTGCCACCCTGGAGATGTCGCGATCTATGATGGCAAGGGGGGAAGTGTTTTGCATTGGGGATCTTGTATAGCATGTAATGTTTCGTAGTGTTGAGTATAGTCCTCCACCATATACTTCGAACGAGGATCATATAGATGCTTAACCAAACATATGCCTATCAAATGTGTCCGAGATCCTCGTATTTCCACCCCCTCCAGCTCAATGTCAACACCGCGAGCTTGGCAATTTGGGATAAATCATAACCTAATATAAAAAGATAGGAACGGGTAGCCAAGCCATTCTTTGGACGTCCCGAATGCGATGATCGTCATACAGGGTAGGCAACTTCACGATTAGATCTGCCCACAGGCATGGTTCAAATTCCGAGATTCTGCCGGGCCAAGCTGCCCGGTTGACCTGCAGGGGTTAGCGGAAGGCTCCAGCTGGTGAGGTAAGCTCTCCATCTGCCATGAGCAACCACCTTGGCCAGCCAAACACAACACCTCCCCATTCACCAAGCAACTAACCTTCCAATACCCGACTCGCGAGCCCCTCCAGCCGTACCCGAAAGTCCTCAACATTTAAACCGTCAGATTTACGTTTGCGACCATGACCGCAGAGGAAGAGCGCCAAGCCGCCCTCAACTCGTACCGAGCAAGGCTCCTCGAGTCTCGAGAGTGGGAGGCCAAGCTCAAGAGCCTACGCCTGGAGATCAAGGATATGCAAAGGGAGTTTGATCGGACCGAGGACAACATCAAGGCACTGCAGAGCGTGGGACAGATTATTGGCGAGGTCCTAAAACAGCTCGACGATGAACGATGTGAGACGACAAGGCGAACCAACGAGGGAGACGAAAGCTAATCGTTACTTCTGCAGTCATCGTCAAGGCTTCCTCCGGACCACGATATGTAGTCGGCTGCAGATCAAAGGTCGACAAGGTGAAGCTGAAGCAAGGTACCCGTGTTGCCCTCGATATGACGACACTCACGATCATGCGAATGCTTCCCCGCGAGGTCGATCCCCTGGTGTACAACATGTCGTTGGAGGACCCTGGTCAAGTGAGCTTTGCCGGTATCGGTGGACTGAACGACCAGATCCGAGAGCTGCGAGAGGTCATTGAGCTTCCCCTCAAGAACCCCGAGTTGTTCTTGCGAGTAGGCATCAAGCCTCCCAAGGGTGTCTTGCTCTATGGACCTCCTGGAACAGGCAAGACTCTTTTGGCGCGAGCAGTCGCGAGCAGTCTGGAGACAAACTTCCTGAAAGGTACGCTCTCTACAACCAAATCTCGTGTTGCGCACCCCAGGCTGACAATAAGCTAGTCGTCTCCTCCGCCATTGTCGACAAGTACATTGGTGAGTCGGCGCGACTCATCCGCGAGATGTTCGGATATGCCAAGGAGCACGAGCCTTGCATCATCTTCATGGACGAGATTGACGCCATCGGTGGACGACGATTCTCTGAGGGTACGAGTGCCGATCGCGAAATCCAGCGAACACTGATGGAGCTGCTCAACCAGCTTGACGGTTTCGACTACCTGGGCAAGACCAAGATCATCATGGCTACCAACAGACCCGACACGCTGGACCCCGCTCTGCTCCGTGCTGGTCGTCTGGACCGAAAGATTGAGATCCCCCTGCCCAACGAGGTTGGGCGACTCGAGATTCTCAAGATTCACTCGCAAAGCGTGGTTGTTGATGGTGACATTGACTTTGAGAGCGTGGTCAAGATGAGCGACGGACTGAACGGTGCTGACTTGCGAAACGTGGTTACTGAAGCGTAAGCACTCCCTCCTCTCCAACCAAGAGCTCATATCAAACCACGTTGAAACCGAATTGCTGACACGCAGAATAGCGGCCTGTTTGCCATCAAGGATTATCGGGAATCAATCAACCAGGATGACTTCAACAAGGCGGTTCGCAAGGTGGCCGAGGCCAAGAAGCTTGAGGGCAAGCTCGAATATCAGAAGCTGTAAGCGGAGGGAGTGCGGTGCGCCAAGATGATATGATACTACGGCGGGTAGGGACTCCACGGATGACGGAGGTTGAAGGACACAGGGTCGCTGGGTAATCAATCCACCAAGACTGGACTGGACTGGTCTGTACAATAGAGTCAGGGCCGGCGGCTATAGATTGGCTCAGCCCTAGAAACAGGAATGCACATGGCGTCTCGGAAGAACAACCGTTGGATAAACGATTACGGTTGGGGATGTGATGTGATAGGACATGGGGAGCGTCAGATCCCCGAGATCCATGTCCGTGTAAGCAGCCAAGCAGCCAGACGTTTCGTCCTGTCAGCGAGCAACAGAGTATCCCCACTCGAGTTCGCAAGGCTGAATTCTCCCATGCGAGATTTCCGCCTCCAGTCAGCTCACAGCCGGCGGGAGGTGCTGAACAAGGTTTACTGCTGAGCTCTATGAGTGACAGGAGAAAAGGGCGCGCAGGAGGACCCGTCTAGAACACCAAACGAGGAATGTCGACGGCTCTCTTTAGCTTAGGGCTGAGCATCTTTGGCACCGGCTAAGGGTCAAGCCACGCCTGCGAGCGGTCTGTGTCAAGCTTGACCAAATTCGTGCAGTGCTGACAGCGCCTGGCGAGTTGTTTTTGTGAGTTGGGCAGTTTGAGGCTGGCCCAGGGCTATCGTAAAAGAGGCATCTTGGTAGCGAGCTGGATCATTAGTTATCAACTCTGGCGTTTGGCGTTTGTTTGGGTTCTACAGCCTCCAACTCCTAAACAAGCAACAGTCGCAGCAACGCGCGGGAGGGCTTGTTCTTGGCTGGGGCTGACACCCACTTGATCATTTACTTGATGACGGGAGTCAGCTCAGCGGGGACTCGCACACCCCCTTCAGGCAACGTGGCGGATGTCAGAGAGCTGGATGGCTGGTTGACGGCCCGCTGCTGGCGGCTGATGAGTGGTGAATGGCTCTTTTCCTCGCCGTTGTTTCCTTGTGAGGAGCGCGCAATCTAAACCAACGTCAAGGACAGACTAAAGAGCATGACGTTGGATGGTGGCACTACAAGGCGAGACAATTGAGCCAACAATAGCATCGGCGGTAGAATGACAAGGTCTAGAGTCCGGTAGAGAAAAGCAAAGTTCTTCCGAGGAATGCTGGCTAGAACTAGATGGAGAAGAACCGCATCCGCGTCACCAACGCCGCCCGCGCTTGCGCTTCGCTTGCTTGAGAAGGGGAGGGAACGCCGAGCGGAACTTGCGCTAGGGGTGCTATTCTTGGAGGCTTTTCATTTGTAGGGGAGCCTGGAGACGGCGATTGAGGCTGTGAGAAGAACAGACCCACGACCTGGGGACGATCTGGCGCCATGTCCACCGCCCCAGAAGACGGTTTTGGACCTTGGTGGCTGCCCCTGGGGATCTTGTCTTGTCTCTCTGGGTGACGTTTTTGTCTCGCGGGCGAGGGTCAGGGGCCTGCGTCTTGGTCAACGCAGGGGATCTGTAAGTGCCGAGAGAAGAGAGTGGGACACTGGTGGTGCTAAGAGGTCCGAGCCTAGAGAAATACGAACGAGAATGACGACGTTTGTGTGTCCAGAGCCAGGCAGGATCGGGCGACACAAATACTAGCTCAAGTCTAGGGGCGAGCTCCGCCACAGGATGCATGCTTTATTTTACTATAAGCTACTCCTGTAGTGATAAGGAACACGGGAGGTTGAGAGCTCGTATGGAGGAGCAGATCTTTGGTTCGTGATGGTTGCTGAGATCCGGTTTCTTGGTGGAGAGGCGTCTTGGAGAAGCGAGATGCAAGTTTCCGGTGCGTGCCTGACGGAGGCTCTGCCGTAGCGGCGGGACAAGGGCTCGGGGACCCCGTGCGGCTGGTGATGTGGTGGTGGTGATGATGCACCTGGCTGTTGTTGACGATGATAGGTGATAGATTGTATATGGGTACGTATTGGTAGGGTAGTATTGAGACAAAGCTTGAGGCGACTGTGTCAGTAAACAATTGGGCTCGACTGATGTTTCTTTGCCCCCATGGACCCTGGAGCAAACGTTCAGCAAGCGCCCTGTAGACATGACTTCGTACCATCAAGCTTTCGAAAGGCGCGTCCCGCCCACAGTAGAACGAATGGCCAAATTGGGTTTGCCATGACGGGCTACCGTGTGGGCGGCTCGGCGAGATGCGTTGCGGTGACGAAAGCTTTCATGATGTGAAGCTAGAGCTGTCTTTCTGCAGGCCCATGAACTTGGCCTGGCACCGCCCACCGGGCCATGATGGAGCTAGCGTTGACGAGGCAAGACCCGAAGTGGTATTCTTAGAAGCATGGAAACATGCTGGTCGCGGTTGGTGGTCTTTTATGATTACCTACTTGAGTGTAAGAGGTAAGTAAGTAATAGACTGGTGGCCAAGGTAGAGCCAGAGCCCCATCTGGACCCTTATGCAACCATGAATGATGGCTGACCTTGGCTTCCATCACGTTCTAACTCGCCGATCGACGACACGGGAGAGCCACGACCACGATAACACTGGGGGCATTCTTGTGCTCTGAGATGCAGTGCAACGAGGACAACAACGGCCAATGGGCAAGTGATTTGTTGGTAGCAGCAGCATACTACGTAGAGTCGACTCAACTCAAAACACCCGATGGCGGAATATCCCTGAGCCATCTCAAAACTGGTGAGCCGCCCGGCTTGAGAGGGGCCACACCCCCCACAGACGGTTATCGCTATGGCCACAGACAGCTCTCTCTTTCTGGCCTGCTTGACTTGTCAACGTTCAATCATCAGTAGTCAGGAAGACGGGAGACCTTTGGAATCTGCTGGTTGGGAACCGGTCAAGTCCCTCTGATAGTCGGCCAAGTTGGACAAACAAATCAACAACCAAAGAATCTCTCTCCTTCTCGCCCCTAGAATGGGCTGGCAAGCCACCTGCAGCCCCTGTCAAGCACACACCCCTTCACTCCCCTCCCACTGTCATCCGCAACCCCACTCTGCCCACCTGCTAAGGGTGAGCGACGCAGCCTGCTCCTCGGGTTTCTGAAGCGGACCAGAAGCTAGAGTCCGAAAGGTGAGAAAGGGAGGGGAGGACATGTTTCGTTGCTGAGGTGCAGGCGCTTCCATTGGAGGCAACTGGAAGCAGCAGGGCCAGGGCCGTACCTACCTCACCATGGATACTCCACATTGGGAAGCTGGGGCCAAGCCTCTCATGGATACCGCTACTGCTACCGCTCTGCCCGCCATTCTCAGTCCTGACCACCAAACGACTACATATACAACAAGCTCTCCCCCGTCAGCTTTCCTTTCTCCTCTCCTCTCCTCTCCTCTCTCCTCTCATACCATACATACTTGCTTCGTGATACCCCCTTTCAACTGATCCGCCTGTTCTCCCGCTCTGCTCTGCGCTTCGCTCTCCACCCCGACCGCCCTTTCATTCCGAACCCCATTGCGAACGTCTTCCTTCCGCACAGAGCTCAGTCAAGATGTGGTAAGGGAGCTTCCCCGTCACCGCTTTTGTTTCCGCCTAGCTCTATCCTCCCCCTCTTCGCCGTCGCCCGCCGCCTACTGCGTTTCCACCGACTCTTGCCTCCGAGAGATGCAAGAAGAGACGGGGGGAATGGTCATGATGGCTATGGGCGAAGGGGGAGAGATGGAGCTGGCGGTCAATGGAAGGGCCCAATTGATAAGGACACGATCGCTAATTGCACTCGACTCGCAGTGGCATTTTTGGATACATCAACTACCTGGTGGAAAAGGACCGCAAGTTCATCCTCGACACTCTGATCAACGGTCAGTGCTCCCAGGTTGCCCCCCTTCTCCTCCTCAGCTGCCCCTCTTCACAACGTCAAACGCCCCCTC
>SSHR01001121.1:0-11969 GCA_006518225.1 Fusarium neocosmosporiellum | reverse complement strand
AATATTTAATCGAGTATCCCGTCACAGTCGCAAAAATTACTACGTTGCTGGTGTCATCGCCCCTCTTCAATCTTTGTCCAGGTCCTCGTTGATATCAACCTAGCGATCACTTCACGATGCACTTATCTCGTGTTGTTACCCAAGGCCTCTTGGCTGCTGGTGCTGCTGCTGCGCCCAGAGGCGATAGGTTCCGTCGCCAGGTGAAGCCTGGCGCCCCTACCGACCCGGGTATCCCATCTGACTGCACCTATTATGATACGTATGTCGACGAGAGCTACGACTGTAGCTCGTGGGCAGCGGACTGGGACATTGAGCTAGCGCAGTTTGTGGAATATGTAAGTCTCATTTGCTGGCTACCTTGTTAGTTCTAGTGGCTGACCTTTTTTCTTTTCTGTCTAGAACCCCAGCGTCAAGGATGACTGCTCTGGCATTCAGGTCGGCCACGCCTACTGTGTCGAGGTCAACTACGGGATGCCTCGTGATGACGATCCTCCCAAGGTTACAACCACCAAAGCTACTGAGCCTGAGCCTACCGAGGACTCCAAGCCCAGCCCCACTCAAGACGGTCTCATCGACACATGTACGTCTTTCTACAAGGCTGTCAAGGGAGACACTTGCACCAAGATCATTGCCAAGTACAAGACATTCGACTTTGATGACTTCTTCAAGTGGAACCCCGCCGTTGAAGAGGATTGCAGTGGTCTCTGGGCCAACACCTACTACTGTGTAGGTGTCCCTGGAACTCCCACGAGCCCACCTTCTCAAACTGCCGCGACTGAGACAGCCGTGGAGACAGGCCCTTCAAAGCCCAGCCCAACACAGGAAGGCCTCATTGAGAGCTGCACCACATTCTACTTTGCTGCCAAGGGCGATACTTGCGCCAAGATCGTGGCCAAGTACGGTACCTTCGACTTTGACGACTTCTACAAGTGGAACCCGGCCGTGGGCAAGGACTGCAACGGTATCTGGGCAAGCACCTACTACTGTGTTGGTGTTCCCGGCACACCCACCACCAAGCCTGCTCCGACTGCCCCAAAACCCACGGCGACAGGGGGCATCGAGACTCCCTCACCAATCCAAGAGAACATGGTTAAAAACTGCAACAAGTTCCATAAGATCATGTCTACCACCACTTGCTCTTCGATTGAGTCATACTACAAGTTGCCGCTTGCAACTTTCCTGTCATGGAACCCCTCTGTTGGCAAGGATTGCACTTCTCTCTGGGTTAACTACTATGTTTGCGTGGGCGTCGAAGGTTATCAGCCAACTACAACGACCACTAAACCCACCACGACCAAGGCGCCTACCAATGGTATTGAGACTCCCTCGCCGATCCAAGACGGAATGGTCAAGAACTGTAACAAGTTCCACAAGATCATGTCAACGACCACTTGCTCTTCGATCGAGTCGTATTACAAGCTTCCGCTTGCGACCTTTCTCTCGTGGAACCCTTCTGTTGGCAAGGACTGCAGAGCATTGTTGGTCAACTACTACGTCTGTGTGAGCGTCGAAGGATGGAAGCCGTCCACGACAACAGCCAAGCCCACGACCACCCAGGCGCCAGCCAACGGTATTCAGACCCCTTCGCCAATTCAGAATGGCATGGTCAAGAACTGTGAAAAGTTCCACAAGATCATGTCCACGACCACCTGTACATCTATTGAGTCATACTATAACCTCCCTCTCGCAACCTTTCTCTCGTGGAACCCCGCTGTCGGCAAGGACTGCACATCCTTGTTGGTCGACTACTACGTTTGTGTCGCCACCATCGGCTGGAAGCCCCCCACCAAGACCACAACCAAGGCACCTACAACCACAAAGGGGCCCTCGAATGGAATCTCTACGCCTTCACCAATCCAGGCTGGCATGGTCAGCAACTGCAACAAGTTTCACCTCGTCAGCTCGACCACCACCTGCACATCCATCCAGAACTACTACAAGATCAACCTGGCAGACTTTACCAAGTGGAATCCAGCTGTAGGCTCCAAGTGCACCGCCTTGTGGGCTAACTACCACGTTTGCATTGGTGTCATTGGCGGAACCCCTACCAACCCAGGCAATGGTGTTTCGACGCCTTCGCCGATCCAGCCTGGCATGGTTAGCAACTGCAAGAAGTTCCATCTCGTCTCCAGCACGACCACCTGCGCATCGATTCAAAACTATTACAAGATCACAATGGCACAGCTGGCCAAGTGGAACCCGGCGGTCGGTGCGAAGTGTACAGCGCTGTGGGCTCAGTATCATGTGTGTGTAGGTGTTTAGATGACGGCCTTACGTATACGCATAACTGTTTGTTGATGATCATGACACTTCTTTTCGAGATAGGGCATCTGCCATAAGTCAAGCACCCATGTAACCGACCCCCCCTGGTAACCGACCCCCACCTCAGACGTGTCTTCAGACGCGTCCACACCAATATTTAAATCCACGATAAATCGAGTTCTTCTTCAATTCACTTTTTTCTTTCGTCATCCTCTTCTTTTACTTCTACAATGCCGGCATACTCTGCGGAAGACCTAGAAAATGCCATTGCAGATGTCAAGAATGGGGTCTCTTTGAAGACCGCCGCGAAAAAAAACGGTCTACCACCCAGCACCCTACGAGGTCGCCTCACTGGTGCGCAAAGTCGTCAGGTCGCTCGCCAAGAACAACTACGCCTTACCGCCGATCAAGAAGATGACCTTGAGCGCTGGATTCTGCGACAGGAAAAGCTCGGCCACGCTCCAACTCACGCGCAAGTGCGAACTATCGTCCGCAGCGTTCTCGCGTCTCACGGGGACCACGCGCCATTAGGAAGGAAGTGGACTACGCGATTCGTGGAGCGCCACCCTGCCTTGAAGACAAAGTTGGGTCGCCGTACAGACTGGGAGCGTGTAAATGCTGCGACCCCGGCGAATATCAAGCGCTTGTTCGACGTGTATGAGACCGTGGATTGGATCCCCCCCGAACGACGGTATAACGCCGACGAGGGCGGCATTATGGAAGGCCAGGGCGTCAACGGCCTCGTGATCGGCTCGTCACAGGAGAGCCCTAACGCGGTACCAGTCAAAACAGCGACCGTACGTACGTGGACTTCTATTATTGAGTGTATATCAGCAGTCGGGGTTGTCCTCCATCCGCTCGTTATATTCAAAGCGAAAAGCATCCAAGAGCAATGGTTCCGAGGCGAATTTTTAGAGAAGCACCTTGGCTGGCAAGTTACCTTCTCAAAAAATGGCTGGACGAGCAACTCTATTGCGTTAGAGTGGCTTGAGAAGGTATTCCTTCCCCAAACGGCTCCTGCAGATCCAGCTGATGCCCGTTTACTAATCGTTGACGGCCACGGCTCGCATGCAACCGAGGAATTCATGGCCAAGTGTTACCTGAACAATGTTTATCTTCTCTTTTTACCGGCACATTGCTCTCATGTACTCCAGCCTCTAGATCTCGGTTGCTTTTCTAGTCTGAAGGCGGCGTACCGTACTTTGGTTGGCGAGCATACCGCTCTGACGGATTCTACCCGGGTTGGGAAGCAAAGGTTTCTCGATTTTTATGCGAGAGCCCGCGAAATCGGTTTTCGGAAGGAAAATATTCGATCTGGATGGCGGGCAGCTGGCCTATGGCCTGTGAATATTAACAAACCGCTCGCCTCGCGTTGGGTGATGGTGCTCACGAAGCCGGCACTACCTCCCTCGGAAACTCACGATATCGTAACGCCAAAGCGTGGCGGCGACGTTGTAAAGCTTTTCTCTGCCAAAAGCAGCTCTCCTTCTTCACGGCTCTCAATTCGAAAAGCGGCTGCGGCGTTAGACAAGGTTGCAATCGAGCTCGCAATAAAGGACCGCGAAATTGAGCGGTTACGCGCCCAGCTTGAAGCGGCGCAACCGAAGAAAAAACGGAAAATCAGGCAGGATCCGAATGAATGCTTTATAAGCCTCGCACAGATACTTGCAGAGGCCAATCGCGAGCCTGATCAACGTGTTATTCAGTCACAGAAAGGCGATCTTGATTGTATATTGTGGTGGATGGGAAGAGTAGCTCCGAGTCGGAGGAAGATCCGCCCCCCGTGCGCCGATCAACCCGCGTCAGGCGGCCTACATACAAAAAGGTATATTAGACAGGATTTGAGTAGCGAAGAAAGCGATTGAGAGAGTTCTAAATGCCTTTCGGAACGAAGAGGAGAAAGGTTCTTTCTTCCGCGCCCTCCTTGCCTTGAGGAACGAAAGGTTCTTTCTTCCGCGCCCTCCTTACTCAAGCTCGGATCGCTAAGTGGTCCGTGCGAGCCGTCTTCGCCACAGTTCCTTCACCACAATCTCTGCGCCACAGTCTTTGCGCCACGATTCTTGCGCCACCAATAATTCCCGGTTCTCTATATTCCATATATACTTCTCTGTCTTCTAATCATCTATCTCTATGATATGAACACGCGTATCTGACAATTAGCTCTATAAGGGTTATTAATAAGACCAGTTAATTAATAAAGATTATCTAAAGAATAAAAGAGATTAAATAGCTATGTGTTTAGGCATAGCTATTTAAGTTTATATTATTAGGATAGCAGTCCTTAATGCGATAAGCCGGATATAAAACCGGATGCATGACCCCGAGGTATAGGCCGCGTTTCACGCCTAGTCGCATAATGGTGGTGATATGTGACACTCTGCTCCGCTGACCCAAGCGACAACTATGCATTGCCTTTCCCTCGTGGCTCTTTTGCGCTCTCATGGTCAATTCCTCCGATAATGGACGCGCTTATTCCATTCGTTCGACCCCTACATCGGTCAAGCATGGCGCCATTCTGTTTGACCTTCTCTTTTCCACTCTGCGTACACCAATTCCTACCGTTCCCACTTACGCCATGCCCCGAGCAGAACCAGTGAAAGTTCCACTTGAGGAGATTCGCAGAACGCTGGCAGATCTAGACCGCCAACGCGCTCGAGACGAGGCCCGACGGGGCTCTGAAGCCACGCGTCCACGAGACGAGCCGGGCGGAGTCGTTCTTGACGAGACGACCCTACAGGCTCTTCGAGAAACCCCAGGGATGTGGATACTATGTAGGGGGCTGCGCTCCTCTCAGTCACATGCAACTTAGACCTTTAAAACATCACCGTAACTTTTTTGCTTTAACAGCTCGCCATATCATGCGTGTTGAGTCGCATCCCCGAGCGTTAAACCTCCGTATCTCCCAAAGGCCAGACTACCAAGGAATATACCACCGAGGACAGAGAGGAAATAGCCCACATTCATCGGCATGATAGATAGCATGCTGCTAAACGTTAGCCAAGGTCTTACCAAAGGAAGTAAATTGGCCGCATACATCAAGTACAATACACCAGCGATCGCAGTATCGATCGCAGCTCTGGGTCCGTCGATAGTGATCCTCCAAGTTGGCGCACCTTTCATGTGCTGGCGCACAACCATAACATCCTTCTCGATCCCATTCTCGGTCAAAATGCCTTTGCTGGATTCTGCATCGCTGCTAACATCATTATTTGGATTCGTTTTCACGACAACATATCGACTATGAAGCTCGGCATCGATCCAGCGCCTCTCGAGCACGGACTTAACAGCGACGAGGATTCGAGCGACCACACCGAAGACCATCAGGAAAAGACAAGTCCCGGCATAATTATCAACGAACATAGGCATTTAGGACAGTTGATCTCGAGAAACCAAGATTGTCCTGATGGTGAGAAATGGGGGCCAATTTGAAGCGGACACGAAGTTTCGTGGTTTGGAGCTTACAGAAGAGGAGCCGAGCGGTCAGGTGTCAGCTGACGTCGCTGATCCAGTGGGTGAGCAAGTTTGAGGACTTTTGAGAACTTTTCAGAACTTTCTTCACGCCACCGCCAATCAAAATGACTACGTTCTTTCTCCTGCATCCACACCCTCCTAACGAAGGCACGTGTCAACAGCAAGTGCAACAGACATTCCGGGCAGCACTCTCCCCAACGCCCCTGCCAAAACACACCAAAATTTCAACATTTCAATAATTTTACATCTGGGCGGAATCCATCTCATCTCGTGCCCGCAAGGTTCCAAGTGCATTCGCCTTTCCAAATCCAGTCGAACCATCTGATGTCGTCGCTGTGGCAGACGCTGGCACCACGAACAGAGAGAGGCATGGATTCTACATACTCCAACAATTATCGCCACTGTCACTGAGAAGCCACTTATTAGAGCTCGAAGGTTTCGCGCAATAACGTCGTTCGCCTAGATAAGTGTTGCAACCAGGCGATCTGCAACCATGTCGCCCGCAACCCAGCCAGGTTGCGGTCCTTCTGGGGCTCTGATTACCTCTCTCCTCATCTCCAACTTTCATTGTCCTAGTTGTATTCCGACCATACGCAAAGCGCTGCAGAAGTCATTCATCCGCCACATCAGTTGGATCTCACCGAACCTTGTCACTTCAGTAGTCACCGTCGAGCATGGCACGGTCGCCTCCAGCACCGATATGAAATCGGCGCTGGAAGAGTTCGGATTCGAAGTGTCTGCCATGGCCACCTCTCCTAGCACGCCTGCTGCAACGGGGCAGCAAGACCCTGGGGCGGCGGAAACCACAGAAGATGAATCCTGGCACACCTTCAACTTGGTCGCGTGGACTGCCTGCTCTGCTGCCTCCGGCCAGTCTGCGGCCGACCGGGAGCAGCGGGCCAAGGTTCATCTCCAGAGTTGTGAGAAGTGTCAGCTGTCGAAGCGGAACGGAGAGACGCCTGCGGTCGAGGTGGATATGTTAGCTGCACTACAGCCCCCGACCTCGACGGCCCTGAACAGGACTAGCGAGGCCGAGGGAGCGGCAAAAGCCTCCTCGCAACACCTTGTCATCGCGGGGACCACCGGAGAGGTGATTCCAGAGGGCAGACGGAGAGCAACGCTCGCAGTCCGTGGCATGACGTGCGCCGTCTGCGTCAATGCCATCACGGACGAGCTGGGCCGGCTGGAGGGGGTTGTGGACGCAGTGGTGAGCCTTGTGTCGAACAGCGCGACGGTCACATTCGACGGCGGCAACGCTCGGGTGCCGCAGATTGTCGAGACTATCGAAGACTTGGGCTACGAGGCGACCGTGGATAACGTCACCAACCTTGAAGAGCAGGGAATCGAGGGAATCGTCGCCACCGAGGAGCGCATCGTCGATATCAAGCTGGACGGCATCTACTGTCCTCAATGTCCGTCCCGCGTGGCCCGCAGCCTAGCTGGATTCCGGCGGCAGCTTGCCATTGTCGGCATGCCCACCTCGGTACAGAATCCTGTCATACAAGTGCGCTACCTGCCCGACGCGCCGGGCTTCACGGTACGGCGCATCATAGAGGCCATCGAGGCAAGCGACGAAGCCATCAGAGCGTCCGTGTACCATGCGCCGACCATCGAGGAGCGCTCGCGGCAGATCAGGCGCCGCTACCAGCGGCAGCTGCTGTACCGTGTGATGTTAACAGCCGTTATCTGCATCCCGACCTTCGTGATCGGCATCGTGTACATGAACCTCCTGTCGGACTCTGACGCCGGGAAGAGCTACCTGATGGCGCCACTGGTGTCGGGCATTGGCCGGGGGCAGTTCGCGCTCTTGGCCCTGGCGACGCCCGTCTACTTTTGCGCCGCAGACGCATTCCATGCCAAGGCCATCAAGGAGATCCGCGCTCTATGGCGGCGCGGAAGCCGCACACCGGTGCTTCAGCGCTTCTACCGCTTCGGTAGCATGAATACGCTCATGTCGCTGGGAACCACCATCGCGTACGTAGCCTCCGTTGCCCAGTTGATCGCGGCCGGTGTGAATCACGCGACTGAGCTCAGCAACGCGGATCTCTACTTCGACTCGGTCGTCTTCCTTACCTTCTTCATTCTGCTGGGGCGCGTGATCGAATCTCTTAGTAAGGCAAGGGCTGGTGATGCTGTTGAGATGCTGGGCAAGCTCCGCCCGACGACGGCGATGCTCGTTGAGGGGCTGAATGACGGCGAGGAAGGGGACGAGAAGGTCTCGGTCGTCCAGGCTGACCTGCTCGACTTGGGCGACCTGGTCCGCGTGCCGCACGGCGGATCCCCGCCCGCTGACGGCACCCTTGTCCGCGGCGACAGCACCTTTGACGAGTCCTCGCTCACTGGCGAGTCGCGGCCGGTGCGCAAACGGACCCACGACCAGGTCTTCGCCGGCACGGTCAACAAGGGTGCCCCTGTGCTCGTCCGCATTACCGGGGTTGCTGGTCATTCGATGCTGGACCAGATCGTGGATGCCGTGCGAGAAGGACAGACGAAGCGCGCTCCCGTGGAGCAGATTGCCGATGTCATGACGGCCTACTTTGTGCCGGCTATTACGCTGACGGCAATCCTGACCTGGCTGACGTGGATGTCGCTCGGCTGGGCCGGCCGGTTGCCCGTCGACTGGCTCGATGTGACGTCTGGCGGTTGGGTGGCCTGGTCACTACAGTTCGCCATAGCCGTGTTTGTTGTCGCTTGCCCGTGCGGCCTGGCCCTCGCGGCTCCTACGGCGGTCTTTGTGGGCGGCGGCCTGGCCGCACGCCATGGCATCCTCGCCAAAGGGGGCGGCGAGGCGTTCGAGAAGGCCAGCAAGGTCGATACTGTCATGTTCGACAAGACGGGTACGCTAACTCTCGGCGGCGAACCGAGCATTACGGACGCGGAGTTCTACGTTGACGGCGACGATGCTTGGAAGGCTACCCTGCTTGCGGCCGTCAAAGCCGTCGAGGAGAACAGCACCCATCCCATTGCTAAGGCTGTCGCCGTCTACAGTGCGTCGGAGGCTTCTGGCAGTGTGATCATTGACAATCTCAACGAGATCCCTGGCAAAGGTATGGCAGCAACCTGCTCGAGTTTAGCCGCTCCCGACACCCAGTTCGAGATTCTTGTCGGCAGCGAGGCTCTCCTGGCAGATTTCAGTGTAGACATTCCGCAGACTGTCAGCACGATATTGGAGAGGTGGAAAACGGAGGCAAAATCCATTGCCCTGGTCGCCTACAAGAGAATGCCCTCTCCGGGGACTGGTGACCCTCAGAATCACCCAACGTCGCACCTGCTCGCTGCCGCCTTTGCCGTCTCCGACCCGATCCGCCCCGAGGCGCCCGCCATCGTGCGTGCGCTGCACGCGCGGGGCGTGGCCGTGTGGCTCCTTTCCGGAGACAACGTACTAACGGCGTCGGCCGTCGCGGCTCGCGTGGGCATCCGTGCTGATCGCGTCGTCGCCGGCATGCTGCCGACGCAAAAGGCGGCGGCGCTGGAGCGGCTCCGCCGAGGAACCGAGGCAGGGGGTGGTGGGACCGGGGCGCCGCGCCGCGTCCCCGTCATTGCCATGGTGGGCGACGGAGTCAACGACGCGCCCGCACTGACGGCCGCCGACGTGGGCGTGGCTATGGAGTCCGGCGCTGACGTGGCGCTGGGCGCCGCTGACTTTGTGCTGCTGCTCGCGGACCTGCGCGGCGTGCTCAACCTCCTAGACCTCTCGCGCGCCATCCTGGGACGCATCAAGGTCAACTTCGCCTGGGCCGTCGTGTACAACGTCATCGCCATCCCAATCGCCGCCGGATGTTTGTACCCTATTGCAAACAATGGTCAACACGTGCGCCTCGACCCCGTCTGGGCCAGCCTGGCTATGGCGCTCAGCAGCATCTCGGTCGTGACTAGCTCGCTGGCGCTGAGGAGCCCGATCCCAGGGCTGGGCTTTCGAGTCAAGAAGATTACGGATGAGACTGCGGACATGGCTTGACGATTGTTTGACATGTTCTGGTGTCTGGGTATGTTCAAACTTCATCTTAGTCTTGAAATTAATAGAACATCACCAATCAATATCCCAATCACACAGCATACACCTTTGCAAGCATCCACGAGACCCTAAAATAAGTTCGCGCCGTTGCCCTAGTCATCGTCCCTCATCGCTAAGGATGCGATGATTTATTTGTGCTTATTTGGTAGTCGTTAGCGTCCGTCATCTGCAGAACCCCAGATCAAAAGCCACGCTAGGCTAGGGCAAGGAGAGGCATGACTTACGGGGCAGCCAGAGCACGTGCAACCAGAGCCGCAGCCGCAGGAGCTAGTGGAGATGATGATGTTGAAAAATTTGGTGGTCGAATGTTGTCGTTGACAGCTCTTGGTTTGGATTGTGTTGATGTAAGGTGGAAAAGCTTACCTAGTTGGAGATGCTCCCCTGCAGGGGCTTTTTAAAGGCCAAGCAAGCAGGCAAGAAAGAGGAGAGCGCGCAGCTTACACTTCGCGCCTCGCCAGAGCTGCCAAGGTCATCAGATCCAGCGCCTCACGCCTCGTCAGCCTCACCTAGCGAACGCCATGGCTTGCGGTGCCGTCACGTGAGATATCGGCTCCCGGCTCATCAAGGTCTGACTGCGACGGCAGTTATAAACCGCGTGACCTGAAACCGGGCGCTACGATATCATCACACGTATCAGTTCGAGTCTTTATCCCATTTTGATCGTATGCGGGGTTGTGGCGGGCTCTTTTTCTTTCACTTTCACAAGGCAAGCGCCTTGCTTCTCAGGCCTGTTCCGAAAAGGCATTGGCGGACCCCGTAAGGGGGCCGGTCTCCTGTGATTCCCGAGTGGTGATTGGTGGAGAGCTGTTTAATCCTTGACAGAACATCGAGGTGGGTCCATTAGGGGGTAATCAGGAGGCTACTCGTAGCCACTCCTGGAAATCAGATAATCAGGGTAATCAGGCTACTAGTAGCCACTAGATTAGGGGGTAATCAGGCTACTCGTAGCCACTCCTAGAAATCAGATAATTAGGGTAATCAGGCTACTCGTAGCCACTTCTGGAAATCAGATAATCAGAGTAATCAGGCTACTAGTAGCCACTAGATTAGGAGGTAATCAGGCTACTCGTAGCCACTCCTAGAAATCAGATAATCAGGGTAATCAAGCTACTAGTAGCCACTCTTAGATATGTACAGGAGAACGGTCCCCTACGGGGTCCGCCAATGCCTTTTCGGAACGAGCCGAGCCCTTGAGAAGCCGTCTGTGTTATGCGCCTAATTTGTGTAACAGAATTGGGTGGCATGCCAATTGAGCCAATAGACCTCTTTTGCAAAAGATCAACCAGTTGCGGCACAACGTGCCCAACTGTGCCACACCTCTATCTATAAGGCTCTTCCGTGTTCACGCGACCACGCACGTGACCCACTTCCTTACAATTTGCTTGAATGTAACTAGTGGCCCAGGCTTCTTAAGTAAATTAATTTGCTTGGCTGGCAGCCTCTTAGGGCAAGGATGGTCGCGTGCAGAGCTTAGAATGCTGTTGCGAAGCGCCAGTAGAGGACTAAGAGCCACCCGATGGCCAAGAGGAGGACGAGGCGTTAGAGGAGCTTCAGCTCTTAACGGCAGGATAGGCATAAATCGCGAATATTTATCTGTTTCGGTAATGCGCTAGGAGATGAGATTTTATGGTTGAGTTGACTATGGTTATGTAAGCTAGGGGAATGGCTCCCCTAGAGAGAGAACTTCCAATCCAGCCACATGCTCATCAACCCTATTCTTAAGCCAAGATGCCAGTCGCGGTTTGTTCGTTGCCAAGGCGAAGTCGCCCAACTCCCAAGAGCTATCAGGCCGAACTGGGTATCCACCTCTGCCCCTTTGTTAAAAAGGTGACTGATGGAATCGTAGAGCAAAGGCGGTCTGGCGGCGAGAGTGACCTTGGGACGGGCGCTCGGCGCGCATTACAGCAACTAGCACCAACCCGCCCTGCCACTTTGAACCCAGAGCCTCTTTCGGATACCTTGGGGGCTTGCGGGGTCTTGATAACGTACGGACATTATCGCGCCCTTGTTTTTGTTTTCTCCCCTGCTTCCTCGTATTCCTCCTTGTGGCTAGTGATTGTGGTGGCGCAGTCTGGTCCATCGCGACGCGGGGTTGGCCGATATGTTGGCGATGGCAGACCGGTGAGAGTAGCGGCCGATACGGCGGCGGTCGGCCTAGCGGGTATTAGCGGCCGATACGGGATAGCATATCGGTCGGAGTCTATAAACGGAAGGATACAGA
>SSHR01001120.1:0-27973 GCA_006518225.1 Fusarium neocosmosporiellum | reverse complement strand
ATACAGGGTCGCAATCCAACATCATCTAACCAAGGCTAGGATATCTTTGTACCAGAGGTTTTATGCCGCCACACGAGGGTCAATCCAACACCCCACGAGTCTTGCCGCGCTCGAAGGGATAGGCTCTCGGTCGGCTCCAACCCAAGAGTCGGTTTGTTTAGTGCGAATTAACCGAGCTTCTAATGAGCCCCAGCAAGTGGTTCTAAAGATGGTCCGCATGTCAGAGAATCCCTCGATATCTGCTTTCATGTTATCAGGATTCACAACCTAGACAGCTACTTCAATGCAACGCAAGAATACTCTTACTATGCCAACTCCACAAGCACATTCCAACCTGCCCTTCGGCAATCGGGACGTTCCTAGGCTCAGCTCCGCCAGTCTGGACCAAGCCCCTCTACCGAAAGCCGATGGACCGCGGTTCGAAGGATTTTCATCCCAGCTCTACCCTGGATGGATGTTGCCGATCCTGGCTCATATTGGTAAATGAGAGGGGATTAGGCGAACCGTACTTACCAAGTTCGCGGATAATACCCCTGAATTTCGCCCCGCCATATGACCACATCCCCGGCTACGAGGTAAGTGTTCGCCGAACTGCCAAGAGTGCGTTATTTTCGACCCTAGTTTACCTTTCAGCATTCTCTAAGGACTGACAATCCCTGGACTGAGGCCTCATGCTCCTTCCGCATTAGACGTAGCTTGAAACCATACGGGCGGAACGACCACTCCGCGTCAGATTAGGCACATATTTAGGAATCACAATGGAAAATTAAGCCAAATAGGTTGCGTGATGTGATTTATATTTGAAACACCATGTGGGAGAAATATTATATAACCAAAGACTTCCCAACACACTGCACGCATGAAATTTTAATATCGAATGCAACTCAGCCGCGAGCTTCTGGAAAGGGCTCCGCGAACTTATGAGGAAGTGCCAAGCGCACCCATTGTAATCGTCGAGCAGGGCATATCATAGACCGAAGGCTTGACGAAGCTGACGGCAGGCTTGGTGCCCTTGCCTAGCTCAATCAGAGTCTTGCCGTTGGGGTCGAACTGTGGCCATCCAAGCTGAGTCAAGCCGCTAGTAGGGTTGTCGCTAAAGGTGAACCAGGCGTGCTGCATAATCTTGGTAAGCTTCTTCTGGTCGGCTGACGGCTGAATTCCGCTGACATCTCCAGAGGCCCCGAAGATCATGTGCAGATCCACACCGTGGTAGGCTCCGCTGGTAGGGAAGAGACGCGTGTTATCCCAGTCAGCAAGGTATCGATAGGCCCATGCGGACACACCGCGGTCGCGCCGAGCCTTGGCCTGGTAGGATACGGGGCAGGTAAAGGACTCGAGGAGGAAAGAAGTGACTTGGGCGTCTGTAGGAGTGACGCCGTTACCGTAGGCGGGAATACGGTAGTAGCCATCTTCGTTGTGGTTGTGGCCCATAAGGATGGGAACCTTGGCAAAGCTGCCAGCCTTGGTCAGGCTGACATAGTCGGAAAAGACAATCTTGCCGTCGGGCTTGGGGTAGAAGGGAGGGATAGAGCGGAGGACGCTAGAGCTCGAGGTAGGCCTGACAGTGGCGGCGGCCGCCTTGATATCCTCCCAGTCGGCCTCGCGCATGCAGGCCATGACATCCTTGGCGTCTCCACATCCAACAGCGGAGACAACCGTGTTCCAGTTCTTCTCAGGGACGCCCTCGGCGTTGACGGGGAAGCTAAACGCATTTCCAGAAGGGGCGATGATGCCGTTGACAATGGGGTCTTTCTGGTAGGCGTAGGTCCAGTAGTCAACAGCCACGCCACCGGAAGACTGGCCAGAAATGGTGATCTTGGTAGGGTTGCCGCCAAATCGCCAGATGTTGTCCCGGATCCATTCCACAGCAGCACGCTGATCGCGCAGACCGAGGTTGGCTTCTCCAGGGCCTCCAGGGAAGCCAAAGATGTTGATCCGGTAGTTGACGGTGACGACAACAATGTCTTCAGCATCGGCAAAGTACTTGCCGTTGTAGAAAGGACTGTTGGTGTTTCCAATAGCGAAGCCTAAACAGTGAGCGCAGTTCAGAGTACATCAATAGGCCAAGTGGTACTTACGTCCACCGTAGAAAAAGACCAGCACTGGCTTGTTTGCTCTGGCAGAGTTGGACGTCGCCTTGGACCAAATATTGAGAGTCAAACAGTCCTCGCTCTGAGGAGTGCCGGCGTTACTAGCAAAGTAGGAAATAATATCCTGCGCCTGAGGCGTCATGTCAGGATAATTGACCTTCTTGCTAGCCGACAAGGGGCAGTCATAGCCAAACTTGTCGGCCTTGTAGGGCTCCCTAGAGTTGAAGCGCTCAGGGGGCGCAAAGCGCAACTTGCCGACGGGGGGCTTTGCGTAGGGGATGCCCAGGTACTCGACCACGCACGCCGAGTTGTCGGCGAGGTGACCCGTGATGGGACCGTTGGACGTGTCGACGGTGATGAAGTTGGACGTGTCGCACACGGGGGCAGCAGCCGCGAGGCTGGCCCATAGGGCAAGGGTTGTGAAGAGCATCTTTGAGTCGCTTACCGAAGTCTAAACTCGAGGTCGGGAATGAGCTGGCTTTATCGTCCTCCAGGTCGGATAGCCACGTGCGTCGGTATCAGTGCTCTATCCGAGACCACGGGAGCGGGCTCCAGCTGCATGGCTGCATCCAAGCTTGTCCCTGTCTCAGCTCACAAGGGTTATGTCGTTCCCCTTTCCTACCGCGTCATGTCAGTCGACTTGGCATTCATATGCGTGATTAGAGACCCAGTGAGCCGGTGACGATTGCAAGGGAGACGGCACCATATGTAGTGAACGAGTGCCGTACAGGTGACATCGGAAGAATTGAGACCAATCCATCGGGTCCAAGCCCACCAATTACGCCCCTATTGGCAGTTTCCATAGTCCACCAATGCTATTCCACTCGAACGACTGCCTAGTCGTGCCACACAGCTGCATGAACACCTGGTACTGACACCTTGTCAAAAAGAGGGTCCCTTCTCTCTTTGGGCAGTCATTTCCGCTGTGCCACGCGAAAGTCGACGCTGAGGCCAGGACGGGATGGTCGGTAAAGACCTGCTTGCTTCTGCAGGGGCCGATGTGACCTCGGGTTCAGAGGAAGACGCCCGTCTATCCCATCCGACTCGTTCTTGGGTGAAACTAGAGGAAGGCGAATACACATATGGCACCACGACCAAGATGGCAGTCACTCCACCACCTCTGCAGGATTCATATATGAACTCGAGGCACTGTCGAACCTCTGGTTCGAGTTAAACTCACTCAACAGCATCAAAATGGGCGTCCACGGTATGGGGTTCCCCGCCAACGGGGTCGACAACCAGGGCTGGAAGCTGTACATCACATCTTTGGTGATGATCATCGCCGCAGGCCTGTTTGTGATCGCCAGGTGCTCCACGCGCTTTTTCATGCACAAGCTGGGATCCGACGATGCGGCTATCGTTGCATCTCTGGTAAGGCGAATCTGTCTGTTGAGCTGTCACGTCTGACTATCAATTTAGCTGTCACGTCTGACTATCAATTTAGCTGTCGTCAATAATCGTCTCTGCTGCCATGCAGCTGGCTGTGCAGAACGGATACGGAATGCACAAGGCCGATCTCACGAAACCAGAGCTACGCACAGCTCTCAAGATGTTTTTCATCGCGCAGACTCCCTACAAGGTGACTGTCTGTCTCAACAAGGTAGCCGCCATTCTTCTCTACCTACGCCTTTTTCCCACCAAGCAATTCCGCATCGTTTGCTACGTGGTCATGGGCATCATTGTGAGCTGGAGTATCGGTGGAGTAGGTGCAACAATTTGGCAGTGCGTTCCTATCGAAGGTGCCTGGAACAAGGCGATTGATGCCAAGTGTATCGACTCCAACAAGTTCTGGATTGCCTACGCCGTCATGAACATTCTCACAGACATCATGGTCTTGACTCTCCCGATTGGCTCCATCATGCGTCTTCAGATGAACATGCGAGAGAGGCTGATGCTCTGCGGCGTCTTCCTCTTGGGTGGCTTGTGAGTATCCTTTGTGTAATGCATTGCCAAGCTAACATGTTGTTCAGTATCACCATCGCATCGATCCTTCGAACGACGTCCGTACAAAACTCGCTCAAGAACAAAGAAGATATTACCTACAACTTTATCGAGCGCGGCATGTGGACGTTGGTTGAAGCCAACCTAGGAATCATCAGTGCCTGCTTGCCTGTGCTTCGACGACCTTTGGGCAAGCTGTTCCCACGCATTTTCGGATCTACAAAGAAGAGCTCCAACTACTTTAGCGGCCCTGGGGACCACTCGAAAGGATATAACCTGTCCAATATGTCTGCCAGTGCCCACCCGAGCTTCTGGAGGGGCACAACAAGAACACATCAGGTTGTTTCCGTCAGTGGCCCTGAAACAACTACTGGACGAAAGAGCGATGAGCGGCGCATCATTGAATCGGTCAAGGGCAGTGATGCGGAGAGCGATCCTGGTAGCCATGGGTCTAGGGGTATTGCAAAGAGGGTGGATGTGGTGAGAACGTCATTCCACGAGGTGGATAGGGAGTAGATGTGGCCCATGACACGATACAACAGACCTAATTAATACAAATCTGCGAGTTCATTTGTGACAAACTGTATCTCAACTAACTCTATATGATCACAAGGTGATTTCTGCTACGACTACTCGCCGGTTTCGGCTGGAGTGACCCAGTATTGTTACAATCGCATCACCGTCATCTATCGAGTTCATCCTTTAGTTTAGCCAAGACCTCGGCGCCGCTGTCTCTCGCCTGTTTGTCAATAATTCCTCCCATCATTTTTTAGTCAAAGTCGACGCCGCCAGATCCTAGACCATACTCTTCGGTGTCTCAACTGTCTACATTTGCTAAAATTTTGCGCAAGCATTTGAGGTCCTTGCATGTAATTCATCTCCCCTTTCGCCTCTTGTTTCCTTTCGGATCCTTTGCTTCCGGCCAGATTTCAGGTCAAGTGTTAGCCCTAATAGTAGATTTCGTCCCATTCTAGGAGTGAACCGCGATCAAAGAGAGGTGCCGGGGTATCTGATGTAGGGTATTCCTTACTTCTCATCAGCACAATACCCTATGTTATAACGATAAGTCACAATTACCAGGAAGAGAGGCGATAATTCTGAACAATCTAACAAGAATTCCTCGAGCAATGCCGTTTAAGAGGTCTCTCATCCTACCTTGTCGCCCGGGGAAGCGGTAAACCCTCCCGATGCCAAGCTGTGGCTCATCATGCAGAGTGACTGGAGACTGGCAAGAAGTTGATGCAGGCTGGGAACAGCTGAACCAAGACTAAGTCAGCAAGTGACAGGGGTAGAAATTCAACTGAGCCTGATTCATGCCTTGCTGGGTTGGGCTTCAATCATGCTTCTTTCCACTCCAAATGCTGGCAACCATGGCCGCTACAGTGAACGGCATTCCGGGGGATCCGCCAACTGAAGCCCCCAACCCGGCCAACCCTACCTCAATCGCCCCTGACATATCAGATGCCGCTGCCTTGAAGGATGCCATCCAGCAAGGAAACATCGAGGCTGTTCGGGACCTCGTTGAGAAAGGCCCTGACCTCAACAGCCAACTCCCAGGAGGAGGCACCGCCCTGCAAATTGCTCTTCAAGTCGCGCAGCCTCAGACCGAATGCGTTCGCATGCTTCTGGAAAAGGGCGCAGATATATACAACAAGGAGGGCGGGCCTCACAACGCATTGGTCATAGCCGTGGTCAAGGGCCTTGACGACGTATTGAGCCTTATGGTGCAGGGAGGATATGTCCAGAATGAGACAGATTGGGGTTTCGGGCAACGCCTTCACCGCGGATTCACGATCCTTCACGTCGCAGTCTGTTGCAGAAATGGACGGGCCCTGGAACGCCTACTTGAATCACCTGCGAAGGAGATGGTCAACCACCAAGACACCTCGGGCCAAACTCCACTGCACCTCGCAACCATGGCATACAGAGAAGCTTTCAACATTCTCAATGTGACAATGGGTGCTGAGTGGGAGAGGCCTCCAACTCCTGCGATGAGGGGCAGAAAGGAATGCGAGTGCGAGATTGCACAGCTTCTTGTCGACAACCACGCCAAGGGTGACGTTTCTGACTGCAAGGGCCATACCGCTCTGGAGAACTCATTTAGGAACTTCAGAACTTACAACGTCGCCAAGATCGTATTTCCGGCGAGTGTGAGGCGATATGAATGGACTGAAACGTGGGCATACATGCGGAATAAGTCCGACTTACACATACTCCGCAAGGGAGGGGAATTTAGCTTCATGACAACCAGTGAATTTCTATTCTCGGACCCATACCACCCATCCTAGAACCACTTTCTACTGTTTCCAACAGAATTTAAAGACATACCGGACTTGGATCCCAACGGTCCCGAGAGCCTATTGTAAGGAAGTCAAGCCCTTCCCTGGAGGTACTTACAAATTAACACGCCTGGATTTACTAGGCTTCTTAACAAAAACCAGCTTTTTGTCACGGATCAACCAGGCTTCTCTTGTCAACTGTGGTATCAGGTTGCAGCCCGGGACGGGGGTGGTCCTGATCGGTGGGTGCTGGATCAGAATTCCATGCTAGGACTGGTAAACTTTTTCAAATGGGGAGGTGGCACAGGTAAGCTTTTTTTCTCGCTCGTAGTAGAACCTCTTAGGACTATAAGGCTCTCGTTATATGACGAGAAGTTCGGCTGATAGGTCTCAACCATAGAATTCCTCGCGTGTCGATTCATCGCGACTTGTGCCAGCCTCTGCCCAGATGACGAAGGCATATGGCCTTGGTCGTCTGACCCGCAGCTAGGCAGGACCAGTCTCAAGCTCGCTCGTCGCACCCATGCAGCCATGTGGATAATGGTGAGCTTGAGCACTGTAAACGATCGCGATGTCTTAGATGTCGACCCTTTTGCATCGGCAATTCGCTTGACTACCTCCCAACACGCGGACTGGACGAATACTTTGTACGAGTTCCTTGACGCTTTCGTGCGGACGCTAAAGGAAGAATGGACGCCTACTTTTGAGACGGCTAACAATCACCTTTTTGAAATGGCAAGTGCTTCCCGAACGTGTAAAAGAGTTTGTAGTGTTTCCATTAGTAAGGCTGTATTTAGCGCTCGGTCATTCTAAAATCCAGAGGAAGCAATCATCTCATCATCGATCGACTCCTCCAAGACGCCTTGCTATGGGTCCAAGTAGAGACAATGGTCACTGAGCAAAGACGTGACCTTGCTGACTTGAATGATTTCTTCGAGGCCTGTCGCCGTGGCCTAGTGGCTAGGGACATAACTATCCAGTACTCGCAGGATATGGTGGAAATAGAAAGGTTCAGGATCGCGGTTGACGACCTTGATGGCTATCTCGCAGAAGGCGTCAAAAACCTAAGACGAACATCTCAAGAGCTCATTGGGCTGGTAAGTGGAAAAAAGAAAGCGCATGATTAACACAACGGTAACCGGAAGCTGTAGGAATTCAACTTGACCTCCATTAGTGAAGCCCAAAAGTCTACATCGACAAGCGTGAGCATGAAGCGTCTCAGCTGGATCACGGTGCGTATCTCGGCCACGCTGCGGAATATGCGGCTAACAAAATGCGTAATTCAGTTCATCTTTCTCCCACTGACGTTTGTCTCGGTAATTGTAACAGTGAAATCCCCGCGTAAGGCTGTTCTAACAAAGATGCAGAGTCTTTTCGGCATGAATGTCAACGTTCTAGAGTCAAACCCAGCCTGGTGGATCTATCTCCCCTTTGCTTTTTCAACCCTGGGGCTGACCATGGTTGTGTGGTTGACCTTTAAGCGTTACCCATCTGTAAGTTGGCTCCTATCTTTAATTTGTCGGCGAGGAGCTCACTTGGATAGATTGGGGACAAAGCCGAAAGAGCGTTTCAAAAATGGATGCATTGATTTTTCTTATGTTGTTGCCGATGCCAGTATCTCTTTGCGTCGCTGAATTCTCCAGGCCGGGTGTGTTTGGCAGTATGAACTACCTAGTGTACTCTCAATCTTTTGCGGCTGACCTTTGAGTCTACCTTTTTGCTTTCTTGAAAACCTTCGGTGATTCCAAAGCTGCACCCAGCATCGTATTGTTCCTCTCTAGCCCAGTGCTCGAATCCATCTGCCGTGGTAATATATTCAGAGCAAGTATATAGCTCCAGGGTGGCCACTTTGACAATATCAACACAACGATTGACAAATTTTAAACAATCAACCTCCATTAAGCTTTCCGTAAGGCCAGAAATTTTACTCTTCTTTTAAAGCATCTTACAAGATCTCCCAGCCAGATCCATTGTGTACTCCGGCCTCGAGTGCTCATCCCATCGTTCGAGCAGCAGCGAATGTTCTGTGCGAGAACGCCTAGAGGAAGGCAGTTGACTCATATGTATGGCTTTGATTAAGATCTAAGCCTTTCAGGCGGTTGCATTCTGCCGTTATATCTGTTGTTCGTAGCTGAAAGCTGTACAGAAGGCGACCCAGCCATCCAGAAAGTTTGACTTCCGTCTCACTTAGACGCCTAATCCAGAAGCAAGGGAAAAAATGACTGTTCATTCACAATAGTGCATCAGTTATAGACTTTACGCCGGTAAATTGAGTTTCCAGAGTATGATTCAAGCTAATTTTCTTTGATCCTGACCTCTCATGTGCACTACAGCCAGGGAGTAGCTCCTCATCGAAACTGTCTCTCAAGGTCTTCAACGGCCGCAATTATACTCCTTGCATCCTTGTCGCACTTCATCTGAGACTCTATCTGTCTGTCAAACGTTTCTTGGAACTTCTCAACCATAAACGGCTTCAGCACCGATTTCTTGCTAGTCGTGTAGTCGTAGATGGCCGTGTCATCGATACATTTCGCAGCCAACCGGCGATGCTGGTCTGACAATATCCAGCCCTCCATCATGAGTGAGGTAGAGTCATAACGTGGGCGCTCAGACAACTTGTAGAGGACGGTGACATGATCGGGAAACGTCATCGGCTATTTAGACAAACGACATCAGTCGACATACGGGACATGATTTGCGAGGATGGTCACATACGAGCTTAAACTCGGTTGTGATGCGCTTCAGAATGAGGCCCAGGCTTCGCGGTGTGGGTAGGTCATCCCATTGTCTCCGTTGCTCATCGGTAGTGGCGTCTTCTGCATGGTGTTTAACAAACCGAACCCTTGCCGTTTCGACGTATTTGTTGTACATGACGTTATTTACGTGACCTAGGGCAGTCAGCATAATGTAACCGAGCCTTGAATATGAATCTCTTGAAACACACCCTGCCAATATTGTCAGTATCATACACACGAGGGACAAAAGAGATTACATACCATGCTATCCTAAGCGCCCGAGACTTGTTAGCAATTGTCCGGTCGCTGTGATTGTAGGCGCACACATACCATGTCTCCCCAGAGTAATGGATAATGGTCCAAAGCTCTCCAGCTCTTATCAGTAATGAAGCCTTCTCTGCCTGCCAAAAGCTCGATCCAGTCTGTTGTGGTATGCTGGTAGAGCTTCTCGGCTTGCGAGACACATTCGGGTGGGTTCTTGGAGCTTCTCAATTTTCCGATTCGCGCCTGGAGGTTAGAAAACCATCTCGAATCGAGTGGCGTTGTATCTTTGGGGGCCGTGGAATCATCCTGGCTTTGTCGAGGACTTGTGCATGTGTAGCAGCGCAGTTGAGTTCTCGGTAGGGCAGACAGAGGCCTGAGCACCCCGGATGACCTGAGACGAGTAACAAACGACATGATACAAAGCGAATACCCTTCAGTGAGGCCAATTGATCAATCAATGACAGGGTCGATAGTGTCGCAGACGATAAATAGGATTTTCTGCAGCCTCGTGCACCAAAGTTGCAGATGTGCCAGGGAACCCCTCATAGGGAGGAGACGACAAGCCAAGTCCCGGCAAGTTCGGCAATTTCCCGGTCAAGCTCGGCGAAACCGGCCTAGGCCGAAGTTTGGTCTGGGTAGAAGCGGGTAAACGTGGTCCTCAAGACCATTGCCGACTGTCGACATCGCAGAGAGAGCAGCTATCAATTCTTCTAAACTACTTGGGAACTCTCACACAGCGCCTTGCCAAAAAGTTTCACTGCCTCCTCGATCTCGTGCAATGGGGCAGCGGCGAATGTCGTCCTCTACTATCATTGGTCGCATTCAACCAACTACTTCGGGCTACAAACAAGAATTAAATGATCAAGGGTAAAACAAAAATAGTTAAAATAGCCAGAAGCCTGAAGAATTTCAGGTATTGGCAGGCCTCAGGCATAAAAATCGGATAGAACATTCCAGTGCTCTTGCATCTTCGGATGTTGCTTAATGCGTTGATGGACCTCTAGAGACCTGTGTCTCGGTGTTTGCTATATTGGCGAAATTCAGCCAGCGATTACGATATGAGCACAGTATTCCATTTGTTCCATTGAATTGCATCTAAGCTATCTAGAATAATTAGAAGAATAGCGGGCAAGTAGGCAGCGTGAGGGTGCGAGAGCGAGCCAACCCTAGGACACAACCAGTTTCGTTGACAACTCTACATCTTGAGAATATCCAAGATATTCAAACTTTCCTTGGCCTCCTCGCAATTGTTATATAACCATCCAGGTCAGAATACTTGTTCGGGAAAAGGAAATGCATGGCCCAGGAGGCCTTCAACCAAGCAAACACATCAACGAAAACGCAACCGCGTGATTGCACCTGAAGCTCGGGAAACAAAACAGGCCCGGATAGATAGAGAACCCGAGAAATGGCTAGCTCTCGGATCGCTCGCCCAATTAAGGTTAAACCGACAGAGCATTGTGTCAGCCGAGGCCTCAGGTCCCTAACGGATCGGCCCGCGATGATATCAAATCCGCCACACACCCCGATAGTGCCCCTTCTTGAGGCATGGGATAAACCACTTTGGTCATGTGTTCAAGGGTAGTCGAGAGTAATATAACATTATGACGAACCTATGATCTACCTCACAATGACAAACCTAAGCATGGCATTTCCGATTGTCTCCAAGTGACAATCGCTGATTTGAGGGCAAGGAGAAAGCCTATGCATTGGCTCGTATGGAACGTTATCAGGAATAGAATGACAATCGTCTAGCTAGGATCTTGAATGCCTAGAAACCTCTCACTGTGGAACGCACCAAACCCGGGAGGTCCGAGTGAGGCCCTAGGTTGTAACAATAGAACATGATTCAAAGCACGCGGGTATCTACCGATAGAAACGCTATGTTTTGAATGGAATAGACCCTTTTGTCCTGGTTAAGAAACTCCCGGCGACCTGCCTAGTGTAGAGAATCTCGGAACATCGGCACAATATGCCTTAATGCATGAATGAGAATGGGTGGTGGTCTCATTGGACCGGAGTTTCGAATAGGCTCATGGGTGCGGTCTGAAAACATAGCAGAGAGAACCGGCACGCCTTTTCATGCTACCTCATGCGGCCCTTTCTTGGTAGGTAACGCATTACGAAATTTTTCCATCAGCAATCCTTGACTTACAAACGAGCCAAATACAGAAGGTAGCATCTGTCAAGTCGAGTGTCCATATCTGCAGGTAGACATGTACCATCGGTTAAGAACTTCCGTAAGACCTCAAATTTACGTTGTGATATCATCTACCTTATATTATCTAGTTAAATATAAGCCGACATGGCTAGATTGATCGCTCACTTCGCCTTTCGTGTGTTCAGCCCTTCTAAAACCTCGGTCTTCCATACCGGGTACCAACCAATCGTGATAGCATTACAAGCAGCAGGTCTCGCCTAGAGCCTCGTAGGAAAGTGAGATAACCGTACCCTTTCAGGCGCAGTTGCATACAAATACGATGATCAACAAGTTGGCAACTTTGACAAAGTAAGAGGTATTGTTCTTTTGAATTTAGTAAAGTTTCACTAAATAACGCCATGACAAGTATATATGCTTCCATCTCGCTGTCAGCTCTTGGAGGATCAAGCAAGTTATAGTCTATCAAGGGCAACGCAAGATCCGCTCGCTTATCCTCACCATCTCAAGTTCTAATCAAGTGCTTCTAGACAGTATCGAGACCATATTTCACAGATCATCATAGCCAGCTTGTTGAGCAGTTGACGAGTAAGAAGTTATCGGCGAGCTTTGATACCATCGACTGGCCGATATCTTTGCAGGCCATGTTAATCTCCACCTATTTGACCGTCCCTGTCCTTCTGGTCGCTCAGATATCAGTCGGAAAGGCGATCAACATCGACTTCACCGTGTGAACGGCCATGCCTGCCAGGGCAGGGAAAGCCTGAGCGGCCGCGTTGGATATGGCAGCTGCATCACCGTCGGTGCAGATGCGCTGCCAGCTTGGGACTCTTTCAGGTCTGGGGGTTCTTTCTGGCCGTGGCTTCATTCCTGACCCTACAGAATTTCTCTTCTATGAGAAGGCTGATTGCAAGGGCAAGCTTCGGGATCGCCATCGCAAGTATTACGACGCAGCGACACAGTGCATTGGAGTGCAGTTCCGCAGCTTCGAGATTCTCTGAATGGTGAATGAGGAATGAAGTTTATATCGTAAAGCTTTTTAGTCAATTAAATTGAGAGATATATCGTGCACATTCGTGTTTTCGTGTAGGATAGTTACACACGGAGAGGCTTGTGTTTCTTGTGCGACCTGGGCGATCATGACCGCCGTTGGCCGCCCAAACAACAGCAAGATTAAGGAAAAAGAAATCGTAGTAGTTGACCTCATCAAGAAGATCTGAATCTAAAAAGAAATGTCGGGGATAAGGGCAAAAAGAGTGGTTCCGCCCGGGATCGAACCGGGGACCTTCTCGGTGTGAGCGAGATGCCATAACCAACTAGACCACGCAACCTGAACCGTTTTTGAGTGATCGGGGGGAAGCACACGTGATACTTGAGCCCTCCTCGTAAAAGAGAGACGCCGGAGTCAATTCGAGAAAGCGATGCCCTCGAGTGCTGAGGGTTTTGGGTGTCGAAGGAGTGCTTGTGCTCAATCCTCCCTGGCTGATGCCGTCATGCTGAGATGTCTCACTGCTTTCTCGTCGATCCAAAACCGCCAAACAGAGCCCACCAATGCCACCAACAGAGCTGAATGAGTCACTCAAAATGGCTCAGCTCTTGATGGTCTCATGTGTCGAGTGATCAGGAGGCATATCTAGACTATGACGTATCTATCCACGGCCTGTGTGACATAATTGAGGCTATTGAGGCAGACTGGCCGGGCAACGCGCGATACGTCATGGTGGCCGATACCGGAGGAAGTGGCTACTGCCAAGGGCAGTGGCAGTGTTCTGAGACATTTTCCACAGGAGGCAAAATCTGCAGCGGAGCTGGCACAGCAAAGGAAGTGGCGCCGCCGCATGTTTCAATCCCACTTGGAAGTTCAGCTGTGTCTTAGGTTACTGTTGGCCACCTGGGCAACCGGGCTACGTGTTCTTACGTTTGGTGTCTTGATGTTGGAGTTGTGTCGAGAACTGTCCTCCTTACCACGGTGCACAACATTTACTCTGACAGCATGGGAAGGGAAGCGCCCTGGATTCAAGGGTCTCTCTCATGGCAGAGCGCAGTAAAGCGAGGCTTCGCAAATATCAATTACAGGCTAAATACTCGACAAGAAAACAAAGTAGTCCAAACTTAGACAGAGTTGGAGTTGTCGGCGCAGGCCCAGGCTGGCGAGCCGCCAGACTCCTTCATGGAGTCGATAATGCCAACAATAGAACCGTACGTTCCACCAATCATCAAAAAGGTGCCAGCGACGACAACGAAGACGCTGTAGGCAACCATCAGGTACCATCCAAGGGTGGCCTCATGGCGACGACCCCAGTTGTCGTAGAGCCACATGCAACCCATGGGCTGGAAGGACATCAGGGTTCCGAGGAGAGCACCGACAAGGGACACGAGACCTCCGAAGACGGGAATACCACTGGCGATGAGATAGGCGATGACGGTGGCAGTGGTGGTGCAGCCGAGCCAGGTGGCCCAGTGGGTGAGAGAGTTGGAGGTGAGATGCTTAGAACCGCGGAGCATACGAACGAAAGCGTACTTGGCAGAGTACTATGCGCTTGTTAGTTACCTGATGGATACTAGCAAGGGAGAAAGAAGGCACTTACGTGGATGACGAGGGTGGTCGAGGCAATGAGACCGGGCAGGGCAAGGCCATAGGCAACCTTCTTGATCATGGCACCGGCAGAACCAAGAGCTGGGGTAGCAACATAAGAGCCGCAGTAAACATAAACGACACAGCCGATGACAATGTAGGTGATGGTCATGCCGGCCTGGCAGACAATGAGAGATCGAGTGTAGTGCTGGGGGTTGCGCATCTCAGCAGCGATGGCAAAGTAAGCGGGAGTGCCAGCATAGGCAAAGATGAGCGACGAGACGGCAGAGATGGCCTCGGTGAAGGGAGTGCCCTTGTTGACGATCTTGTAGTCCGACTTCCAGTCACCCTCCTGGGGGGCATCTGCGGGACGGTCCTGAACACCGACAGCGATGGTGACGGTGAAGATGGCAGTGAGAAGGCAGATCAATCCAACCCAGGCGAGCCAGCTGATGCGGCCCAGAGTTCGGATGCTGGCAAGACCGAAGCCGATGATGGCGGCAACGGCGACAAAAACGGCAGTGCATGCGCCATGCATGGAGACGGCGTTGAGGGCGATCGAGATACCAAGCATACCAGAGCCAGCAACAAAGATCCAGACTGCACAAGTTAGCGACCAATTAAGTGCAATGGAATGTCAAGTGGTGGGCGTACAGAGGCAGAAGGCAATGCCAAAGACTTCGCGACCAATGCGGCCAAACATGAGAGCGCCAGCATCATCAATGCCGTAGACCTCGGGGTGTCGAAGCTTGAAGGTACCAACGACGTATCCAGACCAAGTAGTGATGACAGCAATAGCGATAAGGGCAATCATGCCGGGAACAAGACCAAGAGAGTGAAAGACAGCGGGAATAGACAAGACACCAAGTCCGATCTGAGTCTTCATCATGAGGGCGACGGTTCCGATCCAACCGACCTGCAGTCCGCGTTAGCTCGCCTTCTGGAAAGATTCTAGCGTCTCGTCTTCGGGAATAGGCGCGCTCACGTTGCGGTAATTGGGACCCTTGTCAGTGATTTCTCCAAAGACGGCATCGTGGGCAATGGTGTCGTTGGCGTGTGATTGGGTGGGCTGGAATTCGACATCTTGGCCGAAGTCGCGCTTTGCGTCCTTCTCAGAGGAGGTCGACATTATGATGGATGGGAGGAGGCAAGTCTGGAAAAGATCGACAAGATTAAAAAGAAGAGGAGGTGCCAAGAGGCGGAGAAGGTGTTGAGTGAAGAGTGATGGAGTAAAGTGGGAATAAAGCGTCTGGCCAAAGACAACTTATACCTCGAGAGCGTTGAGCATTGACCGGGTCAGGTATCAGTCTCGAAGCACCTGCAGGGCCCAATTATTACGTGTTAGTTCATGACGAACATTACGATAGAGCGAACGGTGACGGGATCCAGGGGATTGGGCCTGTCGGGGCGCAGCGAGAGGGCGGAGGATGGAACGAGTCTGGTCTGTTGTTGGTTAACCAGGCGCGATAGGGAGTGGGGAAACGTCTGGCCCCATCACCGTCTGGTCCCCATGGGGTTGAGAAAGCCAAGACGAGGGCGAATGGGGTAGAGAGGAGACCCGTGGAGTAGGACAAAGGGGCGAGAACAGGTCCAGGATTGAAGAGGGAAATCACGCGAGAGAGGCCAAGCTGAGAGATGCAATGGTATTCTGTACGTAACAAAACTCGTAGGTGAATGACATATAACTGGATTCCGTGACGTTAAAGATTCCACAATTCAGGAGCTCTCCACATTGGTCCAACGAGTAGCGACCACTTCCGCCTCGGACCCGTCTAGGATAGAGAGGAACCCTCTCCACCCGAATCCAGGCGGAACCAAGTTTCCATTACGAATAGTTAAACCCGGGCCCCCGAAGCCGGTCGACCTTCCAGAACCGGTCGGCCCGTGAAAGAGGCAGCCGAGATTGTTGAGCACTGACGTCTCTGCGACGTGTGAGGGGAATTTCTCGAAGGGCGACGGATCCACGGATGAGCAGAAAGATCGCCAAGCATGGGAACATGCATAAACACCTTCTCCTTTGGGGTCTAGCGTCTTCGGGCCTCCCGTTTCATGCCCCTGGTCATGAGCCGCAAGCCGAGTCGGCCGGGAGCGTCTTACCCTACACGTGATGGTTTGCGATGGATTTTGCAATGAAAGAGGCTACTTCGAAGCCACGAAAGGTCAGCAAACTTAATTTTGATGTTGTCTTGAACAGTAAAAATTGAAACGTTTTTTGCGACACGAAAATTGCTGGAGGAAAAAAAACGCCGAATAATTACGAGGGATCATCGCTGTTCCACTCCATCGGCCACTGGCCGAGCCTCCAGTTGGCCAGGGTAACCAATGTGTCACGACAAGGCGTAAGCAAAACCAAACATGTGCCCCTGAGCGGGCGTAAGAGTAAGAGAATCATGATACTTTGTCATCCGGACCAGTTGCACAAACTTGCCTCAATCGCTCTTCAATCGTTAGAGCATACTCATGAAACGCGGTCTGTGAATCTCTATGATTGAAGACTCTATCAGATTCATACGTAGCGACAGTAAGCATAACCAGGCTTCCCTCGCAAGTAAATGCCTGTGCTGCAAAGCCCTGGATGCATTCCTACCCACGGGAGATCTCTCACCGGCCTGAGCGCGTTGTCGTGAGTCACGACCTTTTTCAGCGGACATTCTCTCCGCGTCGCGTCCAGTTTTTTTTCGGTGGGTTCCTCCTCCTCCTCTCCACGATTTCTCTGGATCTGTTACGTAGCAAGAACTCAACTTTGGGACCACGCGAAACCGTCTCCATTTTTCACAGATCCTGAGATGTTGTACGTAATAGACAACTTGGCCCATTAAATAGGCTTCCCAGATCAACAGTCGTGATGCCGAAAGGGTTCTCAACGCGGGGAAGAACAACGCTTGGCTCAGATTTGAAATGGTGTTGCGAGCACCACAAAAAGGGTAGCGGTTAAGTCGGAGAGTTTGTGCTATATTGAGAGAAACTGAAGGACGATTAACCCGAAGAGGTCAAGACGACTACCATACTAACTCGTAAGTTAGTGACCGGAACTGCCCACGGAGTATATAGCTGCGCGAAGTGCACCAAGAGGGCTCTTAAAACAGCAAGGCTCAATCACCTCTGTCGCCATGATCATGTTGCGAAAGTAAAAGATAAAAAACATATATCAAGCTCTAAACACCCGTAGATGAGTGGGAATAGGGATAACTTGCAGATTGACGTCGGCATTCCTCAGCATTGCGCCGTTAAGCTCTGTAACTGCATCTTAAGCGCCCAGGATACTTTTGTGTTTATAAGCTATTGGTTCTACATTTACGTAGTCCGAAATATAATAAAGACATTAGTGGCTTTACTCAATAGCAAAGAAAAGCTATGGATGCCATGACAAGAGTGAATATGCGGATGTGACTAGTAGGCTGCTCTTAACAACACTAATAGCCGCGCATCGTCCCATCGATATGACACCACTGTGGCTGATCCCTGACGGTCTTCTTAAAGTACAAACCAAACGATTCACTCTTCTTAAGCAATATCTTCAAGAGTTCCTACTGCACAGATCCAGAAAGCAAACGTCTTTTCTTGGCTGTCGTTGGTGCCAGGATATTTGAGGCTGCATCGCCAAGCCTCCTTGGCGAGATGAATTGCCGAAGCAGCCAGGGTGAAGGGCCAGGCCAAGACAGCTGCTGGTAAGTTGGAGAAGTTGGAGAATACTATGGCGCACTGCAGTCTTGGCTGATAGCCACGTGCGTCTCTCTCATTTCGTACCACCATGGGATCCTCGCTCATCTGCATCATATTTGAAACACTCGAGTTCTGTCTTTGGTGCGCCAAGCTTGAGGCTTCCTTTGGGAACTTCTCCGAATTATCCAAGATAGGGCTTCGTAGAACTTGATCGTGCGTGTAATTGCGTGAAAACAGAACTAAGCGGCTGAAGAGGCGGGCGTGCAACAGCATGCTTCTATTCATTCACTTTGGTGCATGATACAAAAAGCACAAGATCGATGGACTGCTCTGAGGGAGGAGTTGATTTTGAGGCGGCGAGAACTGGTGAGCCTGCTGCTGAGCATAGAGAAAAGGCCCATCGGAACAAACAGCCGCAGGTCATTTGGGGAAATCCCTTTGAAGCCCAAAAGTCCAAAATATCAAGAATTCTGTTGATGTATTAGCCAACCTCCCAAGGTTCGTTCTGACCGTTTCTGTGCGTACCCTCGACGCCCCTGGCTCACGTATAGCCCCGTAGCCGCTTGGGCTGGGCCGAAGACGATGCGCTGAAACCAAGGCATCTGGCCTCTTTCGACAGCCTGTCTTCACTCACATCGGAATTCCAGGAGTCGTGACTAAATGTCGGACTGGCTCCCACACAAGGACATTTTTGCTGCCGCTTGACCAATCAAAAGACGCGCCTCTATGGCTCAGTGGTAGAGCGTATCACTAGTAATGATAAGGTCCCAGGTTCGATCCCTGGTGGAGGCATCGCTCGGTAGTTGAGGATAGCTCAGTGTTTCGCTTTTTGCTCCTTCTCTCTTCTTTTTCTTCCTTTTTTTTTTCTAATTTTTTTTTTATAAACTCACTGTGTCATCTACATAGTGTGTACCGCTGCTGGTTATTCCCTGCTACACCTTCCTGTAATAACGGTTATCTGCATGTATTTTGTCCCCCTATTTCCTACTTCACCATCTCCCCAGAGTCAAGACCAACCTCGTGAATGGGCCAATGTATAAGGACTAAGAATTCTGGAGGGAGGTTTGACTTTATGACGCCCAAGATGGCCCGAGTCGTCCCGAAGCCAGTACTTGCGATCCACCCAGTTTAGCAACACACACCAGAAGGACATGATAACCAAGGCTGCCGGGCGTTTATGCCGCGACATGTCCTCGAGGAATTCATCAGAAACAAGACATGGAAAAGTCATGACAGCAGTCTTGCGAGTCGCACCGCTACCCTGCTCGGAAACTATGAAGCATCTCCGTAGAATTCCTAGCGCCGAGTCATAGACATGCCGGTTGACGTCGCCCAGCGCCAGGTCCATCAGCTTTGTTTGCACCATTCGGATCTGACGATCCGACTCGCATCCGTCTGAGGGGAAAACGGTATTTTTCCAAAATGACCCATAGGTATCTAGTACTGGGCCCATCAAACTAGCTCGCAACGGATCCTTGAAATGTCCGAAAATTGCGGCACACCCGCGGATCGGAAGTATCCATTCTGGAGGCCCTAGGACGTCGGTGTTGAGTAGAAGGGATGCCGGGTAATCAAAGGCGGCAAAATAGTAGTTTGCCATTAGTGCTGAGTATGCATAGAGAGCTGAAGCTTCTTTGTCCGCATCCCGAGAGGACAAGGCGACTCGAAACTGGCTCAAAGCTAGCGCTTGATGGTCCTGAGCGATGCGTTGGTAGTCTTTGTCATCATTCGGATGTAATCGATGAAGGTGTATAGCTGCTACGGCTAGCATCTCATGCAGGAGGTATGGATGCCGTGGCGCGATGCTGGGGATGGCAGTTCTCCATGGGGATGGCGTGTCACTGTCGTTGCCTAAACAGCTCGATGTCGAGATGATGAAATGATGGAAGAGAGCAAAGTCCATGGTGGTGAAGGATTCGCCTGTGACTTGAGGCATAGGCTTGGGGGTATCCAGAGGCAAAGATGTCGACGGAGGAAGATCTGAAGATGCGCCTAAGCTGCAGGATGACCCCGCCCTGGAGCAACGGCTGCAAGGAACCCGTTTATCGCACTACCTTGTTCACCAAAGTCCGCATCAAGAAAGGGGCTTCTTGGTAACCCACCTTGACTTTCTCCTCTTGCACTCCTGGCAGCCTTTTCTCGATTTTGTATGTGCCCTCCGAGCATGTGCCATGATCCTGGCCGTTTTGGATCGGAGCTGAGTCGCTGGTCTCTTGAGCTGCCCGACTGCGGACAGACACACAATGGCGGCGTGAGGACGGAAGAAGATGCAAGACATGCCAATGGGCCGATAGCCACTGTTTATTTGTGCGGGGTCCAGAACCTTGTCAGCAGCCAATCAAAAGAATTGTTAGCGGGTTTCTCGCCATCTCTCGGCAGGCGAGGTATGTGTTAATATCGTTGATCTCAATGACGTCTCCAAGGAGATCATAAGCGGCAATAGTGAACAGGATAGTTATGTATTAATATTATAGCCAAAAACCGAAATAGGGACAAAATAGACCAAGAAAGAAACAAAAGAATCCCGATAGCCCCCACAACTGCTCTAGAAAGTGACAGTTCATGACTGTCACGGAAACTGCTGGCCCACTGCCAGGAACAAGATGGGAGCAACCAAGGAGTTACAAAGGCAGAGGCTCACCAGCAGATAGGTAGCTAGTAACGCGATGATGCGTTTGTTAATTCTTGCCTTTCTACCTCTTAAGCTTCCTTTCCTTCTTATATTTCCTTTCTCGGCCTCGCTCTCGGTCGGGGCTGCCGCCTAACCTCATCTCCGTTTTATGCCCATGACACCCACCTACAGCCGTCCCAAGCCTTCAAAAAGAATCGCATCCTCAAGCTGCTTTTGAATGTTTCTCGTCTTAATTCCGGCACTGACCATTATGAGGGTGGCCATAATCTCTACAAAGAGATAAATTCCGACTCTTGCGCTGAGGCTTCCTGTCATGGGGCTCAAAGATTGGTTCTCGGTAACAAGATAAATGAAGGTTGCCAGAACCCTAATGTTCACGAACGGCAGCGCAACGAGAACAACGAGAAGCAGCCAAGAGCTATGGTTGTGCGGGGCCCAACTCTTGAGGCGTAGATAGCCCTTGAGGCTGCATCGGACAGCTACAACTGTCATGGTGAGGCAAGCAAGGAGCAACATGGCGGCACTGACCTTTGCAATGGTCCAAGACTGGCTGACCTTGTCCTGCGTCGTCCCACTGATGAGCTGTCGCAGGTGAGGTAGGCAAAGTGATAGGGGTGCATGCTAGCTTACGCTTCGTGGAGTACACCCGCCACTGCCAGCAGAAGGGGCGACAGTCCAACGCTGGATACCAGAGCTGCAGCTGGACCTGGATTGTCGGCCAGCTGCATGCCTGAACCGATGACCTTTAAAGAACAGAAGACGAGGAGGTAACCCCAGCCCAGGATCGCCATTCCCCGGAAGCCATGGCGAAAGGCGACACACACTGTTGGTACGGATAAGGATAGAAAAACCAACAGGGTGGCTATGTTCAGTGAACGATGAGAGGTGGCCATGGTGATCGAATGGCTTCGAAGAAACAATAGGACCAACAATGTCCAGTTGGCCGGCTGAGATCTGGTTCGAGAAGAGGGATAGGTTGTTTCGACTGTTGTGAGTAGAGGGATATGCTGAGGAAGGAGTTATTGAAGAACTAACGAGGACCATGTCACATTCAGCCTATAGGACCATCTAGCACTGCAACTTGTGGAGTGCGCATTCCCTTTTGCCTCAGCTGGAAATGCGACAGACCAAGTTGCCTTAAGTAAGACATCCTCGTGTCAAGGGTTCTCAGCGGGACACAAATAAAAGGATGAGGCGAAGCCATGGTAATCAAACTGCCCCAGCAGGACCTTGAAAGATGGATGTACAGCTAGGGTTGTCTACCCCTTAGGTAGATAACTGGTGCACTGGCCGGCGCCCCACAAAGTTGATGCCTGACACGGCAAAGCTGATGCCTCATGCGAAGCTTGCAAGGCCTACGGATGCTATGAACGATTCGTGGTTTAGCTTTCTGCCTTAGCCGCGTCACTGACGCCTTATGCGAATGACTACCTACAGTAGTTTGAAACCCCGGGCCGACTCTGTTGTGGCTGTTGGGCTAGGCCACTGACAAGTTTTGGTTCTGCCAAATTTGAGCTGGGAGAGCGAGGAGGTAAGCATTCTCAGAGGAAGGGGTTGAAAATCAGTATAATAAAAATAATGAAATACAAGTCGAAAGATAAAAGAGGACCGAGCCCACCAAAAGCTGCAGTTCTCTTTGTTGGAATGGGTATGAAATTAGGGCATTCCAAGGGTGAGATTGAATGCCCCAGGGCATTCCCGGCCTCCCTGCGAATTACACCAACATTCCTATGCAACTAGGAGAGTATAGCAGTATAAATACCCCGGATCAATCCCTCAGATAGAAGAAGGAAGTAAGCTTCAATACAATCTCTTCTAGCTACACCCAATGTTGCACACTCTCAACCTTCGAGACTCTTTGTCTGCTGGCTGTGGTCTATTAAAGGGGCAACCATTCAGTGGGACAATCACTAAGCTAGAGAGTGTACTTGGTGCCACCAAAGATAGGAGCCATTTGACCAGGCATTTCCTTCTCAATGGGTCCTTTGAACCTCCATCCCGTACAATGTCCTGGCATGAGCAGAGCTGGCTCGAGCTCCTTCAAATCCTTAATACTTTTGTCCATCTTCTCGGGAAAGGCATCCGCCAAGTGATAACCGCCGACGATGGAGTAAATAGGACTCTCATCGAGCTCTTTGGCATTCTTGGCGATGTTAATGAGGCCGGCATGGCTGCACCCAGTGAAGATGACCAGACCTTTACCTGCATGTGTGTATTGGCGATTAACACTTGATGACTTGAAGGCTGGGAACACACCTTTGAGTTTGCACATGACAAAGCGCTCCTCCATGATCAACTCGTCCGGCGTCCACTTTTCGGTTGCTGAATCATACCTGATACCACCGGGAATGCCGCCTTCATAAGCTGTCCGTCGAGGAATATCGCCAGAGACCAGAAACATGCCATCTAGAACAGTACCAGCATGGTTGATCACTTCCACCTTTCCTCCAGCGTCTTGAATCTCCTCGAGCGTAGGATCAGGTTCGAGAGAGATAGGCTCGTCAAACATGACACCCCGATAGTCTGGCCTATCCGGGGGCAGGGCAACAGCCACAGAAGCACCGTCGGCTTTACCGCCATTGATGAGTTGAATGGCAGAAAGCAACCCCCCAGAATGATCTCGATGCCAATGAGAAAGTGCAATAATCCCCACGTCACTCATCTGGAGTCCTAACCGTTTCGCATTCTTCTCGAATACGTCTTCCTCGGGCCCAGCATCAAAGAGCAGCGTACGGCTTTGATCATCTTTCGTTGCCGTCTAAAAGAGAGATGAGCCTCTGCGCGCGAAGACCAAGGAACACGACACTTACGATAAACAAGGAGAGTCCATGGGCGCCACAGCAGATATTTCTCATTGGCATCTCCCAGTTAGCCCCGCCACGAGCCGTAGGATCAGGGACTCGGCTAAGAGGAACTCCAGCAAAAGACTGCGTGTGTTGGACCCGAGGATTCGGGCTCGGCAATATTTGGTCAATCTCATCGTTCACCAGAACATGTATCTCGAGGCTATCGACCTCGATAAGAGATGGCTTCGCAGCCGAGCTGGTCAAAGGCATGATGACGAGCAGTTGCCACCAAGTGAGGGAGTTGATAGGTTAATCGCCGTTGAGCAACAGCACTTCTCTTTTCAAAGAGGGAGGGCATGCAGATAGCTCAAGTCGACATGGAAGGCAAAACTCGGTTGTTATTCAACGTTTGGTCGCCGACTCGGCTTCGGCCATCGGGCTTTGAACAAAGCCCGTGATTCCTCGGTAATCATATTTGTAAGCCAACTGTCACTGACTCTGGCTGCACTGACGAGTGGCGTGTTTTGCATCCATTAATTAGACAAATTTAGTAAGGGTTTCAAACAGTGCCTATCTGGATGCTACCACTTGCTCTTGTTGCGTTGGTAGACGAGGAAGGGAGGAGACTGACCACCAAAACCAACCGAATTATATATCTGCCCATTTGAGTTCTCTCTTGGCAATTCGTATTTACTTAAGATGCTCATGGAACATTAAGAACCTTTTGCCTGCCTTCGGGAGTGAATTTGCGAGGGCAATCATACTATCATCTGTTAAAGTATGGGTTGAGGGACGACTCCTCTAATGAGGTCAGTTTGGGCCCTTTTTGGTCCATGGCGACAGAATGCTGTAGATAGAGTGACTCAATACTCTCTAGTAATATGGCTCAACTGCATTGAAGATACTAGACTATTGGTTTTTGGGAGTGCTGAGATCATCTTGATAGTATTTTGCGTGCTACCCTGAGTTTCGCTTGCATCACTGCTGGAGTTACTACCGGCCAGATGCCTTGACTTACTTGGAAACAAGGCCGTTTTTGTTGTATCTAGTGTTGTATTGGCGTGGGATTATTCTCATCATGCTAGCAGTGATTGTTGATCATCTGTTGATCTTCATGACGGCTCCAAAGAGGGCATCGGCCACAGTACCAGCAAGTCAGCAAACAAGGGAATAGCGGAGGAAATATATATGCTGGTAAAAGCCAATCACTCATGCCGCGGTATCTATGGCGAGAGGGAGAGAGTCAAGGCTGACTTGAAAGTAAAGTAAATCAGTGAGGCCAGTTTTGTTTACATAGCTTTGGTCTTAAAGCTGCGAGGTGATGGCGGCAAGAGGTTCCTGTACGCGAGAGCACAAGGGCTTCCTGGCTAAGACTTGGCTGCCAATCCAAAAGGGGTGCAAAGTGCAGCATTTTGTTATTGTGAAGAGGCAAACGAATAGAATGCAATAGTTTTATCTCCCTGTTCTAGCCACCGGGGCTTGGTACCGTATCACACCTTCACGTTCTTGACACATTTTGCGCAATGTCTATAGGAATAATCGAAAGGTTTCTACGCCTTCTAAATCTTGCCTAACCCCCTGGGCTTGAAGATCCATCATGGCGGCCACTGATAAAAGTTGGTAACTGAGCCCAGTCTCGAAATTGCAACACATTATGTCATTATTCATGTGGAAATTGGAGGCTTTGAGGGCCAAGACAGAAATCGAATACGTTGACTAAGACATTCCGACTCACCGAGCTGCCTGAAGCACAACTCTTGCTACCCGAGGGCCTTGATCTGTCAATGAACAGGTCCGCGTCTATCCGGCATTCACATGTTAGTTGTGTTGATGCGCGAATCAGGTATTTTGTACGTAAAGGACAACTATCAGTAGATTAGAGACCGAACGCAACCGCTCTAAGCCGATACTTGGAAGTGCAAGTTGAATTGGCATGCCATAATACTGAGCTGACTTCACAAGCCAGAGAGAAGATGACAACATCCCGCATAGTTTGGGCTTGAATGAGACCATGTGACCTATCGTCTCTGAGTAGACTAAGTCAGTTCGATTATGTAGTCTTTCAGCCACAACTCTTATGTTGCATTGGCTGAATGAAACGTGGCCAGGGATCGACAAAAAATTTATTCACCGGCCAAGGGCACAGACTTGGTCTGCAGCTTGAGAATGACCGCTCATTGGATATCTTATTACCTCAAATGCCTCATCTTGGCACATTTCATAGTGAGGCGGAGCAAGTCTTGTCAGTCTGAGCATCTACAAACGATGGACTTTGTGATCTTGAGAAGGACTTTTGGGTAGAGTTTCTTGACTGGCCGCGCGGCATGCAAGTGACAGCTGCCAAGATATGCAGAGGCTCGGATCATTCAGGACTTGGACATGGTGGGAATGAAAACCGGCAACGGCAGATTGGGCCCTCCCTTGTCGAATCCCGCGTGACGATCAGGCCAACAGCCGTGCAGTGAGAGTGGACTATGAGACGGCACCGAGTTAATGTGAGACACGCCTCGCCGTCATAATTGGTTCTGTCCTGAAATTGCTAGACATCGAGGCCCACACGCTTATGCACATGATCAGGAGAACAGAGCACTTTTTCAGCTTTTCGACGACTCGTATAGGTACTCTCCTGTGGCTTACAGCGACTGCCGGGATGTGATCAATCTCTTGGGAGATAATCCTATCAAACATTCGTCCGCAAATAGTCAGCTTACGCTGCCCAATCGGGCCAAACGTTCCGCCTTGCTGGTCGGCACCCGCGCTCCGCAGCTGGCAATTCAGTACTCCCCATCTTCCGCCCAGAGACGGAGTGCCTATCGTGAACTTTGATTCATCTATGGCCAAGAGTCAGCTCGTATCGCGGCTGATGCGATGATATGCAGGGAGTGGAGATAATTTTAACTGTGGCGGGCCGTTTGCGGGAGTAAATCGGCCGTCCTCACAACGGCCCAAGAGGAGGAATGCGATCTTTGACACGGTCACCCTGCAAGCTTGGACGACTATATAAGAACGTGTTGGCCGTCTGCAGATCCATTCTTTGCACATAGAGTCCCGCACAGTTCAGCACCAACAGATCCCACTTGAATCACATCAACTCTTCAAAATGAAGTTCTCCATCTCTCTCGTCGCCCTCTTCGCCACTGGCATCCTGGCTAGCCCTGCCCCTAAGCCGGCTCAGAAGTGCCCTGTAAGTGTTTCTTCTTTCTTCTTTATCCGAGACCTTGATCTAATGTTTCTCCAAGGCCGATCGCGTGTGGACCGACTGCGGCTCCGCATGCCCCGAGACCTGCACCTCGCCCCCTGACCGTGTCTGCATCACCCTTTGCGTCCCCGGATGCTTCTGTAAGAAGGGCTATGTGCTGAACGACGTGAGTGCTCCTGCCTCATTGCAATCACGACTGCTGACATTGTAAAAGGCTGGAGCCTGCATTCCCCGCTCCAAGTGCTGATTGTATTGATTTGGATTACTTTCGCTTCTATCTGTACATGTTTAGTCCAAATTGTTTGAAAGAGACCTTAAATCTAGTTGCTTAAAACTGAATTATCATATCGTGCCTTTGCTTACTCCCGTCGGTCTCTTGTCTTGTAATGCATACGTCTTTCCTCTTTTTCTTATCCGTAATGCCTATAATATTACCCCATTGCAGCTATCAATTCCTCAAGCCTACTGAACTAGGCTGATTCCTGGTGGTGGACCATATAGCTCGGGATATAAAACGACCTGCAGGGCCCCAGGCGGGGGGCAATGGATGGCGTGTAGGAGATCGCATGAATTTAGTGTCATCGGCCGAATGAAATAGGACGATAATGAGCTTAAATAATCTTCTTTTTAGGCCAGGAACATCTTCTCCTCTGGTCTAGGAGGACCGGCAGGGGTGCCACGGGGGTATTACATAGACCACGTGGAACACTTCGACTTGTTAAGACTACTCTCCATGATCTAATCTCCTCAATTGAATCTCCCCCAATCCTCTGGCTCGCAACCCTGAGCTTCAGCCATGCCGCAAGCACCATCATCGCCACGGGCACCCCGCGAATCACGGATCAGTCCCACGCCCTGCAAGATGTGGGCTGGTACGGGTCGTCATATCTCTTTACCACATGTGGTATGTTACCCATTGCCAGGCTCATTGAAGTATATCTAACCAACAGAAGCCTTTCAATTGCCCTTTGAAAAATCCTTCCGTTCTATAGTCTTACATGGGTCTTCCTTGCTGCCTTGTTTATCTTTGAGATTGACTCAGTCCTCGGGAATGTTCATCGTTGGCGTAAGTGTTCTGCTCTTCCATATATACAGGAACTATATATGCTAATACCAGACCTTGTAGTGCATGATTGAGGGTATTGGGTGTGCTGACATCTCGAGCGGTTACCTTATCATCATCGCCAATGTCACGCTCATGGAGAAGCGAGCCACGTACCAGAGTTTGTACGGCAGGATATTCGGAACCGCCTCTGTCTTTGGACCACTGGTAGATGGAGCATTAACTGACAAGGCGTCCTGGCGGTGGTGCTTTTACACCAACCTCCCTCTTGGCGCAGCCTCGGTCGCTTTCATTGTCTTTCCTCTACGCCTTCCGTCGAAGCCCGATCCTATCGACGAACGAGGGACTCTGGGACCTTTGCGGGACCTCGACCTCGTTGGATCCTCCCTGTTTGTGCCTAGCATCATTTGTCTCTTGTTCACTCTCCAGGTACACATCGATCTCTTTGCTGACGATTGGATCACTGCTAATATGAGGCAGTGGGGAGGCATAACTTACTCCTGGAACAATGGCCAGATAATTGCCTGGTTTGTGGTTTTTGGTGTCACGCTCGTTGCATTTGCCTGTCCCATAAGTCGGCAGAAGACT
>SSHR01001113.1:0-27608 GCA_006518225.1 Fusarium neocosmosporiellum | reverse complement strand
GGGGTGGGACAGGACAGGGGTAGGTAATGTGGGACGGCTACACACAACGGCAAGTGCTATTAAGGCAAACGAGGTCATCCAAAGTGAGAGTCCCGTCATTGGCTCTTATCAAGAACCATGTCTCCTTCCCTGTTCCATCCCTCGTTGGGTGCGACCCTTCACGGCGTGTCTCGGAGAGGGGATGTCTGGCAGTTCAGGGGCCTTCAATACGGAACCATTCCATACAGATTTAGCAACCCGGAACCACCACCTACGCTTTCGGGAGAGGTTGACTGCACCGGCTACGGGTATGCATACAGATACTGTCACTGTCCAACCCGTTAAGATCCCTTCCAGTCCGCGATGCCCTCAGAATCACGTCGACTTTCGTCACTTGCTTCGCATTTCTCAAGATGAGGAGGTTCCCGCGCAGGACGAGGACGAGTTTAGATGCTTGAACCTTGAGGTCACCGTACCTGCTCTAGCCTCACTCCCAGAGCGATCGTATCCTGTTCTCGTATGGATTCATGGTAAGCCAACACGCCAAACTGGGAGTCCAAGCGTTCATTCTCTATAGGGGGCTCTCAAGCTGTGTCCTTTGGAACCAGTGCCTCTGGGCTTTGTGGTGAGTTGAGCTACCGCATCTACAATCGGCCATCGATTCTGACTGTCAGATCCAACCGGGCTCGTCCAGAGGTCCGTCGACATGGCAGAACCTATCGTCGCCGTCACCATCAACTACAGGTTAAACATGTTTGCATTTGGCGACCGCGCCAGTGAGAGGAATCTGGCCTTGAGAGATCAACAGCGGGCTTTGGAATTCGTCAAGACACATATATCTGGCTTTGGTGGCGATCCAGTGAGTTTCATTCAAGCTGTCGCATCTTGGCCTCAACCCGCCGAGCTTTGGTTGAAGAAATCTCTAATGAACAAGTGATATCGCCAGGATAATATCACCATTGCTGGCGAAAGCGCCGGAGCCGTCTACTGCCACGCCCACCTTCTCATGGGCAGTCCCGCCCGTCAGTGCATCTTGCAGTCAGGAACTCTTCATCTCTCGCCGCCTCAACCAAGAACAACCGCCGAAAACCTGATAGACAGAGTGAGCGGTGAGCTATCACACCTCGGAGGCTGGACGCTGCGTGATGCACCCGTGTCCGAGATGCTAGAGGCTCAGGCAAGATTGGGGTTAGGTTCTTTTTACCTTCAGGTCGAAGAAAAGCTCGAGGGCTGGGAAGAGAGGGTTGGAGATCACTTCCAGCGCGTCTTGGTAGGCGATACTGAATACGAGGTACCTAGTTCGTGCGCGTTCCCCTTCCCGGTCGCTAACAAGGCGGCCCGCAGTCGGTTCTATGGCGAAACGGAATTGAGTCGTTGTCCCCAGAGAACATCTCCGATGCATTCGACTCTGCCGGAGAAGCAGCACCGGCCTTGAAGAAGCAATACGGCATCATCCCCGACCGGCCTGTTTCATGCAAGCTAGGAGCCTTGGACTTGCTCAACGACGCACGATTCAGCCTACCGATCGACATGTTTGTGAAACGATGCCAACAAGTGAAAAGGCCTTGTTTCCGCTTCCTCGTCGACCAACCGAATCCTTGGCAATCTTCAAGTCGCGCCCACCACGGCGTTGATCTCCTATATCTGTTCAGCGGGTACGACTTGTCTCACAACCATCCCGCGGAAGAGATCGCGCGCTCTATGCAAGAGAAATGGATCATGTTTATTCGCGGTAGGGACCCTTGGCAGCCTGGAGGGGCATTTGCTTTTGGGCCATTTGGAGAAAGTCGAGTTCTGAGTCCTCAAGGCCTCGATGCGCGAAGGAGACAGCAACATGTGGCAGCTCTAGCCGCTCTTGGGTCGCAAAAGGTCAACGAGATTGTGGCAAAGTTGGCGACCGGAAGGTCGAGTCTATTGAATTGAGGTTCATGCATAGGCCTTATTATCTCGTCACACCCATACAGCGACGGGTGGATGAAGGCGAGCGTCAAGCACGTGAAGTTACAGTGCTGAGGTGGCTCCGGACATGGTCCCCCTGATACACATTTCGCCCAATACTTCAACTATCATTCTTTCACCAGAACCAAGATTCCAATTTCATGCCCAAGATAAGAAGTCCCAACAGAATCAAAGACGTGTCAGTAACCGTCCAGGGTAGTCGAGGAGGAAAGAACTTGGATACTTGACGAGATATCATACATTGTCTTTAAGAATAGCCCAAAGAACAGAATGGAGAGATTATCTAAGTAGGGACGGTAGCTTACATGCACATCGGACAAGAGAGTAAGTTAATGAGCTATAGAGTGTGAAGGACTAGTGGGCTCGTCATGAGAGAGAGTGTGTTTGACAATCAAGGACTTTATTCAACGAGCACCGTCCATCCATAGGCGCTCAAGCGGAAACACAATCGTCATTGAACAATGCCGTGATAACATCTGGTTCTTCCAGGGCCATCACAGGTCTTGTTCCAAAATCAAATCGGGGTTCCCCCATGCGAATGCTCACGCAAATGAGCCAACTAGCCCACATCACATGGGACAACGGGATCCGGTCTCCAAAGAAGCAGTTTTCATTGTGCCACTCCTTAGGCACGGTAGTCTATCTTCCCTTGTCCATGACATGGTTCGATAAATCAAGACCAAAAAAAATACCGGTCTGGTAGCCAAAGATTCAGCACATGGGTAAAGCCACGTGCGTGAGAAGCGTCTCGGGGACGGAACCCGGCCGCCAAGACAGTTGGATGATGTGTGCACGTTTTGAAAGAATCGTTGCTGTAACGTTTCTGCAATTTATTCATGTTGACGTGAGGGAATTATCAAAGATGGGACCACTTGAAGGATTACAGCAACCTTGATAGCTTGTGCTTTGGAGAGTCGCGGACTGGGTATGTTGAGTGTGGTGGCTGGTGTACCTACCTCATCACCTCATCAAAGAGCAGTGTTCTCTTTCAAAACTCAAACAAAGTGATTGGATCACTGTAAAAGATTGGAAACAACCAACGGTTAACAGTGGCTCGCGTGATACCCGTCCCTAACCTATCGCCCACCCGTCATGCCGGCATCCAACCTCGGAGCCCACATCTAACCCCCGAGCCGGCGACATGACATGACAACCGCAGTCTATCTCCCATGATATTAATGACATTTACCCCTCGTGTCCCTCACGCCCTACGTCGCATTGCCCAATCAGCAACGTCAAAGACCCTCATGCCGGCCCACGCAGGGTGGATCAAGCCGTCGCGGGGCATCACGCCCGATGGCTATCATGATTGACGATGCCGGCAACGGAGGGGACTTTGTTCAAATACCCTTGGTCGCCTCGATTATTGTCTCGGTTGTCTCTTCATTACTTTCTCTCAAGCATTTACCAAGATACCCTTTTACACTACCAGCAACAATGGCCTCCCTCTCCCTTCCTCAGCCTTTCGCCAGCATCCCCCGAGAGAACTTCCTCTTCGGCCCCTCCCCCATTCAGGAGCTCCCGCGGATATCCGCCGCTCTCGGAGGCAAGGTCAATGTCTACGCGAAGCGCGAGGACTGCAACTCTGGCCTCGCCTATGGAGGAAACAAGGTGCGAAAGCTCGAGTACGTTCGCCCATCAACAACCCCTCACGTCATCTTCAATCGCTAACTTCAAGCTCACAGGTACCTCGCCGCTGAGGCCACAGCCCAGGGCGCCGACACCCTCGTCTCCATCGGCGGCGTCCAGTCCAACCACACCCGCGCCGTGACGGCCGTCGCTACAAAGCTCGGCCTCAAGGCCGCGACCGTCCAGGAGCACTGGGTCGACTGGGAGGACCCCGGCTACGAGAAGGTCGGAAACATCCAGCTCTCCCGCCTCATGGGCGGCGACGTCCGCCTCGACCCCTCGACCTTTGGCATCGAGCACAAGACGACCCTGGCCAAGCTCACCGACGAGCTCAAGGCCGAAGGCCGCAAGCCTTACTACATCCCCGCCGGTGCCTCGGACCATCCCCTCGGTGGTCTTGGTTTTGCCCGCTGGGCGTTCGAGGTTGAGGCTCAGGAGAAGGAGCTCGGCGTCTTCTTTGACACCATCATCGTGTGCGCCGTGACTGGCTCCACCTTTGCCGGCATGATCGCCGGCTTCAAGCTCGCCGAGAAGAACGGCTCTCCCAAGCGCAAGATCATCGGCATCGACGCCTCGGGCAAGGTGCAGCAGACGTTCGACCAAGTCCTGCGCATCGCCAAGTCGACGGCCGCCAAGATTGGCCTCTCGGAGGACGACATCACCGAGGCCGACGTCATCCTTGACCCCAACTACAACGCCAAGGTCTACGGCATCCCCGACGAGACCACCATTGCCGCCATGAAGTTTGGTGCTCAGACCGAGGCTTTCATCACTGACCCCGTTTACGAGGGTAAGAGCTTGGCTGGTATGATTGACCTGATCAAGACGGGCAAGATTGCTGGTGGCAACGTGCTTTACGCCCATCTTGGAGGACAATTGGCTCTTAACGCTTACTCGTCGCTGTAGGGTGGTTTTCTTTTGTAATTCATAGCGTAGAATACCGTAGATAGCAAGTCAGACCTCTGAAGAGGTACTTGTTTCCTTGAAACCATTACTTGCGATGTCCTTGTGAAGCAAAAGCTCATACTTGTCTATTGACTGCTCCCTCCACCATACCCTCCTTTGTGCCATCTATTAGCTTCCTTTTCAAAGTTGTGAGACATCGCGCGAAAGAAGATCAATCGATAGAAGGTACAGAATAACTGACTCTTTAGCGGTGAAGTACTTTGTTCGAATTAATCAAAAGAATTTAAAGCCAAGCCAACTTCATTGTGCCCTTGTCTAGTTTCCACCTTTGGCCTTGATGAAAGCCTCCATAAAGTCTTCAGCGTCAGGTTGGCCATCAAGCCGCTCTCCTTGGACCGTATAGTTTGGAACACCAGCCCCAGCTAGGAACTCCTTGTTCTTCTCAGCTTGAGCATCCATGGCTTTGACTTGCTCCTCCGAATCCAGCCACTCGTCAACCTCAGAAGCAGTAATACCCGAGGTGATAGCAATCTCTCGAACCACCTCTTTAGTTGAAATGTCCTTTTCCAACTCGTGATAGGCCTGAAAGATTCCTTCGATGAGAGAATTCAGAACTTCAGGCTCCTTTGTGCTGGCGAGGCGTACCAGCGTGTGCGCGAACCGAGTGTCACCGACTTTTCCACCGCTTTTGAAATTGATGCCAACACTGCGTCCTATCTGGTTCATCCGCCGGTATAGCTTCTCTCGTTGCTCGGTACTCATGTCGGCGAGCTTCACATTGGCCACCTCGGACTTGTCGATGCTGTGAGTTGAAGGCCCATAGTTGAGGTAATAAGGTCGCCAGTTGATGGCAAAAATGTCAGACTTTCCACCAGGGTACGTCTTTTGATAGAGAGAGATGGCCATTTCAAGCTGTCTTTTGCCAATGTAGCACCACTTCTTGTTCGTCAGCGCTCAGCTCTCAGTCTTGCAGTTACTTAACTACTTACAGCGCAGACAAAGTCAAAGATGACGTCGACTTCGATGACCGTCATATTTGCGTTTCTAGTTGTGTCGTTTTGAGGCGGTCAAGCACTCAGAGCTGCTGAATTCTGTATTATCGAGGAGATTGCCTCATTCCCTGGAGGATCAGGAAGTTGTCCAAGACAACAATTCTAGGCAGCAGAATTTGTGCGTGCGGGGCTCCTCGCCTCGACACGTCACATCTGCTGATTCAGCTTTCCTCGGCCAACTTGAAGTTATCCCCATCTTCACAAAAATCAGGTGGACAATCTTTCACTAGCGTTCATCAGCTTTGTGTTACGTTGCAATGACCAGAGTTCGGCCGAACTGCTCCGGTTAGAAGCAGACGGAAACCGAGTTGAAAGCTGATAGATTGGATGTTTCCACAAGACTCGCTGGGAGTTTTACACAAGATACATCGAGGAGATGTCACACAAAAAGTCGAAACGTCGTTTGAGGCCAGTTTCATTGACCATCCTGTCTTCTCATTGGTCTTTCATGTATATTTGCTTTGTCTGTTCATTGATATGACTAACCCCATAGTCAAGCTCGACTGCCTACACAGACAAAGGCGAGGTCTTGAGAAGAAATTCACCGAAAAGCCGCATTGTGCCCGGGTTAAGGATTCCATTTCACTGCTTGGCCTATATGAATCTCTTAAGCTCGCTCCTTCACTTGACCACCCAACTCTCTTCACAACCAAAAATCCCTGATCAACATATAAACATCACAGATCACCCACCCAGCCAAGAACCCACTTCGAGTCATCTGCTGGTACCCTTCACTACAGCCGGCAACATGCACATGGATCAGCAGGAGGAGGACATGTATCCTCATGAGCTCATGCAGCTGCTCTATCCTGGATACAGCTTGGACGACACCCCAATGCAGGCTCACTTTCAGATGCCCCAGTTCAACAACAATGTCTCGGAGATGCCACCCCTAGGGACCTATGCGCGTCCCCATCCCTCAAACATCATGATGATGCCGGATCCACCTACACCGCTTATCCAGGGCGGTCACTGTCTGGACGGCAACGAGTGGACGCTGGACGACGTCTTGAAGACGGAGATATTTGACATGCCGGGCTTAGACGATGCTCCGCCATCTAACACGATAACACCCTGCACCGAGCGCCTCGAGCCAGTCACCCCGATCCAGTATCCCGTCGCCCTGACCGCCGTCCCGGGAACAGCGCTCGGTACCGACAGACCTCCCAAGAGACACCGCCTCCAGATCCCCCAGGTTACGGATGGCCCTGACGGCCATCTCGTCTCCCTACTCGGCGAGCCAACCTTCAAGTACCAGGGCCACATCCTCTCCTTGACCCACGCCAATAATCTCCGCCAACAATACGACCTCCTTTCGTGCCAGAGAGGCCGAAACACCACCTCCCCAGAGCAAGATCCGTCTTTCCCCAACACCGACGACGAGTTCCGCGGTCGCATCCGCGAAATCTTTGAAGCCATCTGCGACTGGACCGACCTGCGAGAGTGGCGGGCCAAGATGGGACAGAAGCGCGTCAGGGAGTGGCTCGCCGAGGTTGCCCAGCAGAGGCGCAGCCAGGGCCTCGACGACGACTTGTCCAAGCTCTCCGACAAGGAGCTCACGCCTCCGGCGAATCGCATGCCGTCGATGAAGGAGCAGTGGAAGAACGTCATCCACCGCACCATGTCTGACGTTGAGATTGAACTCCTCTGCGCGCAGATCCTCGCAAGTACTCTATAATAACTTGACAGTCTCATAGCTAATCGTGCAAACAGAAGCAGGCCATGGCTGCTCAGAAGGGCCTCAACACGACTCCCATGTGGAGCAACAACGAGACGCAGTGGGAAGAGTTTTCGACATTCTCGGAGCGCTAGGACCGCATCTTGAATGCCTTTCGAGTGAGTGATGCCCCGTCCCTTTACGGTGTGCATCTCCTAACAACTGGTAGGACAACAAGGTCTTGATCCACTCGGCCATAAGGGCGCCTTGGATCACACGCATCACAAACTCTCCACACTCAGAGACTCGTGTAAGATTCTCTACCTCTTTTTTTTTCTATGAGTGATACTAATGCGATGTTGGCAGAGAAAGTACCAGAACAAAGCTGGCAACGACCGCAAGCGGACTCTGATTGAGCAGGGCGGCTCAGAGAAGAAGAAGGCCAAGGCCGAGTCGATGTCGCCATTCTGAGCGCGCAAAAGAGTGTCATCATCTATATACAAAATTTGGATCTGGATGGACTTGCGACTTGGCAGCCAGGGATGATTGTGCTCGTAACCCTTGAGTGTCACACAGCATGAGATCTAGAGACACCAGACAGGTGATTCGACATGTAGTCGACAAATACATTTTTGTAGATTTCCTTTGTCAAACATGCTGCCTTGATTCTTTCTTCATCATGTAAATACTTGATTGTCACACAAGCATGGATCAGAGAATGGGTAAACTGCAATTCTCAATTATGGCGTCAAGCGCCCGCTAGTTTTGATGCAAACGCATACGAGACTTTTCTCTCAGTAGCTTATAGCTTCCCTTCCACACAGTTGGTATGTCTTTTTTCCGCCTCTCCCCTTAACCATTAAATAAAAACCCTGTCTTTTACCATCCCCGGACGGCGAGCTTCTCCTCGGGCTTCATGCTGTCGCAGTTAATGCCCACCATGGCCTCGCCCAGGCCGGTGCTCGTCTCGGCCAGCACCTTGGGGTCCTTGAAGTGCGTCGTCGCGCGCACGATGGCCTTGGCTCGCTTGGCGGGGTCGCCAGACTTGAAGATGCCGCTGCCGACAAAGACGCCGTCGCAGCCCAGCTGCATCATGAGGGCGGCGTCGGCGGGGGTAGCGACACCGCCGGCGGCAAAGTTGACGACGGGGAGACGGCCCAGCTCGGCTGTCTGGCGGAGGAGCTCGGCGTCGACCTCGAGTTCGCGGGCCAGCTCACGGATGCGGATGATGCCGCCTTCGGCGAGGGCGGCCTTGGCTTGGGCGATCTGGCGGTTGACGGTCTTCATGTGACGGACGGCCTCGACAACATCGCCGGTGCCGGCTTCACCCTTGGTTCGGATCATGGCAGCACCCTCAGCAATGCGACGGAGGGCCTCACCCAGGTTTCGGCAGCCGCAGACAAAGGGAACACCAAAGGGGCTCTTCTCAACGTGGCTCTCATCGTCGGCAGGAGTCAAAACCTCACTCTCGTCAATGTAGTCGACGCCGAGAGCCTCGAGGATCTGGCACTCGACAAAGTGACCGATGCGGGCCTTTGCCATGACGGGGATGGTGACGGCCTCCTGGATCTCCTTGATCATGGCGGGGTCCGACATGCGGGCAACGCCGCCGTCCTTGCGAATGTCGGCGGGGACTCGCTCGAGGGCCATGACGGCGCAGGCTCCGGCCTCCTCGGCGATGCGGGCCTGCTCGGCGTTGGTCACGTCCATGATGACGCCGCCCTTGAGCATCTGGGCGAGGCCGGCCTTGACGGTGAAGGAGGACTTGGCCTCGCTGCCGTTGTTGGAGGTGTCGTTGGTCATGGCGATGATGGGATGTGAAGAGTGGTAGGCAGAGAAGGAGTGAAGTACAGCGATGAGTGTGTGTGGAGATGAGGAGAGTAAAGGAAGGAGGAGATGTATGTGAGAAGTGCCCTTTTTATTATGTCTCTGACTCAAGAAGCAACACGCAAATCCAAAAGTAGGTATTACTCAAATAAGAAGGACCAGAGAACAATACCGAAGCCCTCCTTCTCGGCATGCCCCTCCTCCGCCGCCCCGGTATGCGGCGCCGGAGCACCACGGGTGCGGAGCGAGTCTGCGTCCGCCGCGCCCGTAATGCATATGTGCGTGTGACGAGAGACTTTTTTTTTTCCCCTACCAACCCTTGAGGGGAAACCTTAATGTCCCCCTCCTTGTTACTAGCGGTCGTTTCTCCGACATCCGATCTAGGCGCCGCGCCCTTGTTCCGACGGATGCAATAGGGCGGATGTAACAAGGCGAGAGATTCCAAAGAGATGCGGCAATTGTCGGGAAGACGAGGGACAAGAGATATAGCATCATGCAAGAATGAGTGGTGGAGAGATTGTCTCGGCGCGTCTCCCTACCTCGTGATCCCTCCTTGATTCTAGAATGTTTCTCGTTTTGAGGGTGTGTTGAAACCTTGACTTGCAGAGTTGATTGTTCGTTCTGCTTGCATGGCTTTTTCGCCACAATTCAGATCCATGGATAACCTACGGTGACTGTCCATCAAACTCCCATTGTTCCTGATTAATTGTCGATTGTCAATGACAATGCCTGCCCTAGCAACATCATCATTCCCCTCTGAGAAGGTGAGATAGCGGAACCCCCCCCAGTTCCAGACCCATCATCACCCGGGCCTATCCCAGCAAAGCCACATATCGCCCCCTCCACCAAGTTGCATGGCGGCAGTGTACAGAAACGGCTTCTCCTAGAATCCTCCCAAGCCTTTCAGCAAAGCTGACTCGATCTCCACGTTCCTTGACTCACGTACCCCCCTTGCTAGTTCACGGCATACCCCGGAGCCGCCGCGCCGGAGCTTCACCTCTCTCAAAGCTCGGAGTTGCTCTCCTCAACGTCGCCGCCTGTGCTTCCCTTTTGTCTGCATGCGGCATGTGCATCTCGCATGGGGCTAATGCACGGCTTAGTCCTCTTTGGGATATTCCGGTATCCATCTTTTTTCCAATCTCCTGAACGAGAATCTGGGGATCTCCTTCAACTTAGCTAACAGGACCCTGACTAAGAACAATCGCCTTCGGCCAAACCCTCCGAAGGATGTGACAACTTCTCCGTTATCGCAACCCGTTGATCCCGAGATACATCTATCTTGTCTCTACCCTGTTTCACGGTCGCATTTCGATATCAAAAACTCATCACCATGCTGAGCCTCACTATTGGCGTCCTCGCCCTCCAGGGCGGCTTCTCTGAGCATGTGGACCTCGTCCACAAGGCGGCCGAGTACCTGTCGTCTACCGACGGCATTTCAAAGACAAAGTTCAACTGCATCGAAGTCCGTACTGAAGAGCAACTCGCTCAGTGCAATGGCCTCATCATCCCTGGCGGCGAGAGCACCACAATCTCATTTGTCGCCGCTCAATCTGGTCTCCTCGAGCCCTTGAGACACTTTGTCAAGTGAGAACCCCTTCCTAGAGTGCCCATCTCTGTACTAACTGAAACAGAGTTCAAAAACGGCCTGTTTGGGGAACCTGCGCTGGCCTCATCCTCCTCTCCGACGAAGCCAACGCCACCAAAAAGGGCGGCCAGGAACTCATCGGTGGTCTTGCCGTGCGCGTCCACCGCAACCACTTTGGTCGTCAGATTGAGAGCTTCGAGTCCGGCCTTGACCTCCCCTTCCTGCAAGATGGTGAGCCTTTCACCGGCGTCTTTATCCGCGCGCCCGTCGTGGAGGAGATCATTAGCACCTCTCAGGACGAGAGGCCGCCCGTACAGGTCCTCGCCAAGCTGCCAGGTCGGGTGGACAAGATGAAGCCCGGCCTATCGCAGGCAAACACCAAGGATGACTCGGGCGATATTATTGCTGTGAGGCAAGGTAATGTGCTGGGAACGAGCTTCCATCCAGAGTTGACAAAAGATGCGCGGATACACGTTTGGTGGCTGCGCGAGATTCTCAACCAGCAGTAAAAAGACATGACTTAGACATAGACAGGCGTTGCATCAGGAAAAAAGGAATAAGATTATTAATATTTGGGTATCAGCTTTCACCAGCCATTAATTCTTCCATCTGCCCATTCTTAGCTCTTACCCATGGCCGCATCGTATCCCGGTGGTGGTGACTGGGGTCGAGGTGCCGAACTCTGCCCTTGTTCCCCTTCTTGCACTGTCTGGCCCGCCCATGAAGGAGTTCTGTTCGCGGGAGAACTGAATCCCAAGATCTGGAGTATTTCTGGGCTCCCCATCGTCTGGGCAAGCTCGGCCGGTGAGATGGTTCCTCCAGCATTGACATCCGCACCATGCGCCTTGAGCAGCTTGATCAAGTCTACGTCCCTCCTCGAGATGGCCTGCATCAACGGCGTCCTCCCCTTCTTATCGGTAGCGTTGGGATCAGCGCCGTTCTCCAGCAACAATCTAACCTGATCCTTTCTGCCGTGGTCGATTGCATACAGCAGCAGCGTCTCACCACTGCTCATCTTCTTCTTCGTCTGGGCGCCAGCCGCAAGCATCATCTTGACCATCTCAGTGCTCCCCATCTCCATGGCGTAGCAAATAGCCGCCACGCTCGTCGTGCTGTGCGAAACATTGGGGGACCCGCCGTGGTCGAGCAGCATGCGCACTACCCTGATCCTCTCGGCCTCGGAGAGCTTGTTGTCGCGGATGGCGATGATGAGGATCGGCTGGCCGACCAGGTCCTTGACGTTGGCGTTGGCCCCGTTCTCGAGGAGCAGCTGGGCCATGTCCAGCTTCCTCTTGGCGATGCACTCGGCCAGCACGGATAGTCCGGTGAGCGTCTTGGCGCTCGCGTTGCTGCCGTTCTCGAGGAGGAGGTGCACCATGTCCATGCGATCCTGGCTCACAGCGATGGCCAGCAAAGAGTTACCCGTGATATCTCCCGAGTTTGCGCTCGCCCCATGCTTCAGCAGAAGACGAACAAGCTCAATGTTGCCCTTCTTGACAGCCTGCGCAATCATGGGTCGTCCCGACAAGTTTGTCGTGCTTGCCTTGGCGCCATTCTCCAGCAGTAGCTTGATGCCCTCCAAGTTTTCACTGTTGCAAACATCCACAAAGTATGACTGCCCTGACCAACTCTTTTGGTTGACGACGGCACCTTGGTTGACTAGGAATCTCGCAACGTCGATGCTGCCGACCGAGGCGGCCAGGAACAGAGGTGGCAGCTTCAGGTCCTTGGAGTTGACGTCGGCACCAGCCCCGATGAGAAACTTGACAGCCTCCTCCTTGTTAGCCAGCACCGCGCAGCCAAGGGGCGTGTTTCCCTCCCCGTTGCGACCGTTTATGTTTCCACCCTGTGCAAGGAAGCCGCTCATCTGTTGCACATCGCCCCGGAGGGCTGCCTGGCAAAAAGCCGTCGCCAAAGGATCGGGTTTCGGCCAGAGACCCGCCGTCATGGCCTTGAACGAGTTTGTCAGCGACGACAGCCCCTTGGAAAACCCAGAAGACGAGCTCGATGTCTCGGCAGTGGGGGACTGTGACGAGCTAGGCTCGTAGGGCGGAGGCTCAAGGTCGCCACCGGGGAGCGGCCCTTTACTACTCGACGCGATGGTATCAGATGGAGCCCCCGAAGTGAGCAGCACATCCTTGGTCTGGGAGGCTTGGTGGCAAGCTAGGTTAACATGGTGAAACACCTCTTTGCCGCTTGAGCTGTCAAGAGCGGCATCCTGTTCATTCCGGCTTTGCCTGAGCACCAAAAGAGTCAACAAAGCATCATAACACAAAGGGTCACAGTTGAGCTTACAGCGAAAGCACCTTGGCAAAGAAAGCAAACAGTCGTGAAAAGGCAACCACAGCATCATTGTACACTACCAGAAACACCTCATCCATCATAGGCAGCGTGTCGACCTGCAGCCGCATGGCCTGCTTGTTGAGCACAGCAGTAATGACATCGCACGATCCGAGACTCTGGCTCAGATGCGTCTGTAACCGAACCGAGATGACGCCAGCCGCGTTGAGGGCTGTCTCAAGCTGGCCGACATGCTGATGGAGCTGGTACAGCCTCGCGGCAAAGTTTGCCAGTTGCAAGTTCTCAGCCTCGAGCGTGCCGTTGAGTTCGTTGAGCTCTTCGGCGCTAGACAAGATCCTGTGGGAGATGGTCGATCCCAGGGACGTCAGTGAAATGACCGAGAAGCCGTCACCGTCCATCCTGGCGTGGATCTCAAAGGTGGAGAAAAATAAGTGTTGAGGGGTTTCGCTTCAGTGTGTGTGGATCGACAAAGGCCGTGCGCGGGGAAGAGAGACAAAAGAAGCCGGGCTTTGACAACTCTTGTCTAGACTCTCTTCAAGAACCCCCCGTTGACTTATAACACACAAGACAGCAAGCAACTCGAAAACTCGCTCTAACCGTTACAGTCGATAGGGCTGAATTTGCGTAAACGGGGCAAGGCTGAACCCAACCCGCAGAATGCGTCGTGTGCGATGACGCGGTCCAACGGGCTTGGCCTCCTCCAGACCACGTGTCTAGCCAGGATCATGGCTTCACCTGACTCTCCAGGCTGAAGCATTCACTCGGACAAATCAACTGCTGCCTTGACGCCGCAGAAATGTGACAACTTGCCTAAATCGAAATCTGTAATTTGACAGGGCCTCGCTCCATGATACCGCATGCGTTCAAGTGTCCCTCAATCCTGCTTTTGCTTACGCCATCTCACATCCCTCGCTTCTGCTTCCCAGCCATCTTTCCTTACTTTGGACTCGCAATCTTTGTCTTGGCTCCTTCGATAGGCTGATCCTTGGCCTTCTCGGGCCGGGTCATGAGGTAGAAGAAGCCCAGGCCAAGGGCAAGCCCGACGCCGCCAATCATGTAAGATTGGTTCCTAAACACTTTTGTCAGAAACCTGGTTTCATTGAAGGGAGTTGTGCGCAAAACTCAACTGGCTCTTCTGAGACATGGGTCTCTCTGAAGACAACTTGGACCGTGGGTTCTGTTCATTGTGTCGAAGCTGTGCTGACACGCAGAGAGTGCGCCGCCCCGACATCACCGGCCGCAGGGCCGTCGTGGGTCGCACAAAACGGGTGGCTATGGCCGACATGGTGTTTCTGGTATCACAAATATGCTTGATGCAGATCCAGAGTGTTTACAGACGAGGCACAGCAGCAGCTATTAATAAAAGGCCCCAAAATATGAATGACGTTCATCAGAATCACTCAATTGAAGGTAAACTGAATTCAGCCTCAATTGTTTCTGCTGTGGGAACATGAGTGATCGTGACGTCATTGATGCGTAGGCGTTCTCCTGATATCGTCACCACGGAAGTTGTGAGGAGTTCATAACAGAGTCCGCTAGTAAATAAAGGAAATTGAATGAGAATTCATGATCCCTTGATCAGGCTTCCTCGATGGCCGTTTCTACACTTACGACAGCCATCGCTCACAACCAACTTCATCAACGACCAGATTCATCCTCACCGCCAAGGGTTTTCAAGTTCAATCTGTTAATACATACGTGAAATATCTCTCTATGATGCCCCCATCTTCTACAAGTGCTTTTCCCAAGTTCCGTTCCTCACGTACCGTCCAGCCCAAGACACCTCCTCCATCTCTTGACTCCCCATCAATCACAGTCACCAGGGACAAGGCCGCATTTCGGCAAGCGCTTCAATTTCACTGTCGTAACATTCGTCTGGGTATCTAACATCATTCGTAAAATTCCCAAGCACTGGACGCATGTGACGGCGGATGGTCTGTAGAAGGTGTGTTGATGTGCATGTTTGTGTGTTGTAGTATAGCTTCTAGACATTGAATCCTGTCCAAAAGCCCGGGTCGTCCGTCACCCAGGCTGACAAGAGCAGGATTTCGGCCTGTGACCAAGTGTCGACGCTTCCGAGACAGCCCCGGGAATTCCAAAGGGCGGGATGCCGCTGTCGGGGCGTGCGCGAAGTCCTCTCAGAAAGGCGTTGCGCAAGAGTCGACAGAGTCGTCCTGAAAGCAATGTCGGCACGAGGCGTAGACGTGCCCGTTGCATGTATGTCCGGCTACCGGCCAGCTGACTCCATCTGTTGAAGCAGTGCCCTGGTTCCCTCCTATTTCGTGTCCAATACTCTCACGTTGCCGCTTACGGCTCCAAGCATATCCAATTACCGTGAGAAGATCCTCAATGACGTGTCAACACTTCCAGTCGCGATGACGCAGCGGATCTGTACATCTTGAGGTGCCGCCGATGCCTTTTTCGGTGTCCCAATCTCGCCGTTGGCCTCGTCGGCCGGGCCCTTGGTGATCGGGGGCGCCCACCGCAAGCTCGTGATAAAGTGTTCATGCATTCCCTCGAGTGTCTTGACACATTTTCCTTCTTGACTCAGATCCCAGCATCGAATTGTCTTGTCATCAGATACTGACAGAAGGAATTTGCCGCTGGGATGGAACACCAAGCTCCGAACCCAGTTGTCGTGGCCGATCAGCGTCTTGATGCACGTTCCGCGACTGTCCCAAAGTCGGATAGTCTTATCTCTGGACCCCGTCGCCATGAACTCGGCCGTGCTGCTGGCTGGGGGAGCCTTCTTCAATCCAGCCATAGTCGCAAGATACTGGTAAGACGTAGGGGGAGCAAAAGCGCAGCACTCGACACAATGCTCGTGACCGATCATGACCATCTTTGTCTCTGGGGCAGACATCGAAATATCCCATAGTCGCAGCGTTCGGTCGTTACCGGTCGACAAAAGGTATTTTCCATCTAGGGATGGGCTCACGTCGCGAATCCAATCAGAATGTCCTCGTATCGTCTTCAGACAGTATCCCGTGGTGACGTCCCATATCCTCACCGTCACATCTCGGCTAGCGCTCGCGAGTAGATTGCCGGAAAGTGGTGCTCCAGGGGCCCCTGAAGGAATGAACCGAACGGCGCTCACGCTGTGGTCGTGTCCAGGAAGTGTGCGGATATTCTTGTACTCGTCGGATGGGTCCCATAGCTTGATAGTCAGATCCGAGCTGCAGGACGCGAGCAGCGTGTGGCCCTTGGGTCCACCATAGTCTAGATCGAGCACCGCTTTGGTGTGGCCCTTCACCGTTCGTTCCAGCTCGCCAAATTCCCAATCCCAAATCTTGATGATGGCATCTTCATCTCCGGACGCGATGGACGAGTAGATGGGATGAAACGCAACGCAGTTAATGGGTGTTCGGTGCGATTGGAGGACGTGTCGCGGTGGTCCGGCCGGAAGCCAGGAGGCGGGATCTTGCTTGCGGTTGGAAAGGGAGGTCGGTGTAGCGCTGTCGAGTTCGGTCTGGAGAGCTTCGTTTCGTGCTTCTAGATCCATGATCTGGGAGAGTCGCCTCATTAGCCGAGGGGGCATGCGACAGAGCGCAGGTGGTGTACCTTCTTCTGCAACCGCACAACACTGGTCCACTTCTTCTCCAGCAAGGTCTCATACTTCTTAGCGGTGGCAGGATCAAAAGTCTCCTCTCCGAGGTTGAGCTCTGTCCTCATGGCAGTGACGCTATCCTGGAAATTATTCGCGGCGAGGTATGCGATGATGGATTTGTGCCTGCAGCGTGGTCAGACGGGCAAGTGACAAGCTCCAGGAGCTCCCCTGTACGAACAGCTCTTCGGCCTGCCGGCTCGTCAAGGTCCGGCTCATTGTAGCCGTGTTTCGCTCTGCTCGACAGAGCAGCTCGGGACCCAAGAATCGTGTATCGTTCAGTGGCGGTCGGGTCGCTGTGACGAAGAAAACATGCGAGACGGGTTCGTCGATTAAAACCGCGGGGGAGGGGCGGCGGGTTTTGGTGGGAGAGCTTCCTCGGTGACGTGTCGGTGGAGGAGAATAGGCGACGGCGATAGCAGAGACGACCAATGGGGAGGTCGGTCAAACGGCCATTGAGCGGCGGAAGAGGGAGAGCACAAAGGAAAGGGCGACGGCTCTTTCAGCGGGAGCAGAGCAGAATGCGCATCAAAAAGCGACGCGATTTCGCCAGGGGCTTCAACAACCGTGGAACAAAGAGCGGTGCAGCCAAACGGGCCTGAGCCGCTGCCCAAGATCACGTGGAGTTCGCCGGAGTGCGCCTACCCTACAGCTTCATCATCAAATTTGAGTCTGGTCATGGTATTGATGGCTTCACACCTACCCTATGGCACTGCCAATAGAGAGGAGTTCATGGCCAACACTGCCCACGTTACTCTTGAGTGATTTTTTTTTTTTAGACATTCAAAAATCTGATACTGATATTTATGTTATTGTATTTTCTACTTGCCAAGAAAATGTGTTGTGTTGAGCCGTTGATAGGGAGACGCGTTGGTTTGCTGCTACGAGAACATCAACTTTTCGTCGGCTCTCTCTGATTGAGAGGGCATCGCAATTCGATAAAACAAAAAAGTAATATTAAGAGCTTCTTTGGATTGGAAAAATGACGAAAGAGAAAAGCCGGTCATATACTGCTTGCTTGCTGTCTGAACCCGCCCCGGGTATTCCCGCCCCCCAAAGCAGACATCACTCCGCAACAACCATCTCGTCCACCATCTTCATAAACCTCTCCCTATACTCTGCCGGATCCGCCGTGATGCTCATAGGCCCCTTGTGAGCAACTTTGTTGAAGATCTTGACCACCTTTGTCAGCGTCCTCGCGTGCAGCGTGTGCTTTGCCCAGAAAAAGTCGAGGACCACGCATCGGTACGTCCACTTGCCCTCAATGTCGTTTACACCTTTTCGCCAGGCCCCTGCGTCGGAAGATACGGTTGGGACGTTGCTTCCACAGGGGTATCGAACTAGGAAGAGGGAGTAGTCGACGGCGTTGTGGGCTGCGAGGAGGGCTGAGTCGGCGAAGAGGAGGGAGGTGAGTTCTTCCTTGGCTTCGCGCGTGACGCGTACCTTTCCTGGGAATTCGTCGACGAGACGCTCGATAACACTGTCTGGTACCAGAGCGCCATCGGCAATGTCCCGTTCTGGGAAGAAGTAGTCGTTTGGCTTGACGTCGTACGTCTCCCAGCCGTCGTCACCCTCCTGGTTCTGCGGTTTTCCGAAGAGCAGATTCTCCATGATGATGTGGTGCGTGGGTGCAACACCTAGCATACCGCCCAGAGACGCATGGGGTGCATGTAAAAGGTCTGTTATACGGACGAGCAGGCTGTGAGGCTGGTGCTTCATGTGTCTGATGTAAGGATCTAGCAACTCCCGGGCGAAAAAGGCATGCTCGAAGCGCCGAGGAAGCGACTTGACGAGATACTTGGCATTAGGCGTCGTAAAGAAAGTCGACCCACTGTATCCAAGATCACCGATGGGCACAAGCTGCGCAGGAGGATCCTTTCCCTTCTTCCTCTGCGTCCTCGACTCATCCTGCTGCGCCTGGAACGAAGCAGTATACTCGTCCTCATCAAGCTTCCAAACCTCCTTCCGCAGAGAGAGAAAATCAACAGGTCGGAATCGTGAGAGGAGGAGCTTGAACAGGCGGAAAAAGGAGAGGATGACGCGGATGATGTTTGACTTGGTTGTGCCGTGGCGGCGACATATCGCCTTGGCTATCGAAGTCGAGATGCGAGAGGTGCGTATCTTCATTCCAGTCGGTTGGGTACTTTTGCGTATTATAAATGAAGAAGACGTTTTTTAGAGTGTGGATTTAGTTTTGGGTCTAGGATCTTGCCCCGTTTTCGAGAAGGTGTGTAGATTTGCTTAATCGACGTTGGGGTGGAATGTGAGGGTTTGAGGATTCGAGGTGACGTCACTGTATCGTAGAGGGAGCACAACATGTGATATAGGTACAGGAAAGGGCCTCGGGTACAAGGTACAAGGTCAAGTTGAACAGAAAAAAAGCAAAGGAATTAATATTGTAGACGCTGCGTACAAAGCCCAACCATTACCGTCCCCAGTCTTTCTAAGAAAATATTGCTGTATAAGCCAAAATTGATAAATCAAGACATTCCTGTCGCTCGCTCGCTTTCCCCCAATTACTCCAGTATACTCCAAATGAAACAAAAAACAAAACTAAATCTCCTGTAATTCCAGCTCTTGCTTTTGTAATAGCCTGTCCCTGGTCGATGTTCATTCCCGATATTGTACCCCCTTTATTATTAGGCCGTCGTCGTACACACTCCCCTCCCAATTAAAGCACTTTTGAGTTCAAGTCATTTCTTAGAAACTGAACAGACCACTCCTCCTCTTACCCAGAGGATACACAATCAAGGCGCTCAGGAACAGACCGACGCTGATCCCAATGGCAACTTGAATAACCTTGAACAAGACATTAAACGCCGTTCCGTCGAGATTACCCATCGAGTCGCTGCTTCCACTCGGATTCTTGGTGATCTCGTCGGCCGTAGTGATGCTAGCCAGCAGAGAGCCACCCGCCGCAAGACCAGACGGCACCTGGACGAAGATGGCGGGAAGCATAGCTGCGGCGGCAAGACTGTAGCCAACCTTTCTGGGCTTCTCCTCGGGCTTTTCGGGGGACTGAGGTCGTGACTCGGGGTCGGACATTGAGGGCAGAGACCACGTATCCGAGGTAAGCCTCTTCTTGGTGTACCTCGGCCGCACCCTGAGCTTCCACCAGTCGACAAAGTCCAGCCAGCTGTTCTCAGCATGTCTTCCGAGTCTCGAATAAAGATTCGCGAGGATGCCAACGGCGAGAGCGCCCAGCATGTTGGAGATCTGGCCGTTTCCTCCAAAGTACTCGCTGCAGTAGCTGTTGACGCAGAAACCCGCCAGGGCCATGGCCGTCATGACGGGTGTCTGCTTCCACTTGGCTTGGTTGATGAGGCAGAGACACATGGTGAACCCGGGGACGAAGAGGAAATACCACTCTCGTCCGAGGGGGTCGCTGCACTTGGGCGAACTCGTCGCGTTGTTGTCAATCATTCCGTACAGGGAGGCTCCGATGGTGATTCCGTATCCGAGGAACAGCGTGTAGATGAGAGCGTGCACCATGCGGACACTGCCGGCGACGAGGTTGCCGCTCTGGAGCTCCAGCGAACTGCAGAGGACCATGTAACCTGGAAGAATCAGGGCGATACTGCTCTGGGCGAGGGCGCTGAAACAGAACAGTTCGCCGTTGTTGATGGAACCAAAGGCTCGCGCGATAAAGGACGTGACGACTGCAGCTGAAACCTCAAACACATGTGCGTACAGTTCATTGCTTGGGGCAAGCACCAGTTGGAGGATTCCAACAATAGCACCTAGTATGAATGCAATAGGCAAGTCGATGAAACGTCCCTGGAAAGCAAAGGGGGCAACGCAAGCCGAGGCAACGCCGTAAAGGAATACACGGAGCCATATGTTGAACTTGGGTTTACTGAGAATCACCTCGTCCAGGCGCTTCGTAGCTTCTTCCACTCCGACCTTGTCGTGCACCACTTCCTTGTAGATGTTGTGCACGTCACGGAGACGTCCTAGGTCGATACCCTGAGGAACGCGGACGAGCTTGACCTCGGTGGTATGTGTCGTGCTGTCGTCGAAGCTGATGATCATGCAGCCGGGTAGGTAGAGGAACTGGGCTTCAATCTCGAGGACTCGCGAGGACATTGTCATGTACTCCTCTAGTCTGTGCGTCGGGGCGCCGTACATCATGAGTGCACGGCATAGCTTCAACAGGTAGCGATGACGTTGGATGATGCCGGCGATGTGGATGGTGATGCGGGCCTTATCTCGCTTCTTGGGAGGCGGCGTCTGTTCTCGCTTGAGTTTTTCGGCCCACTGGTCAGATATGTTGGTGGAAGCTGGGACTGCAAACATGGAAGACGACTTCATAAGTTCGGTCAGGGCTAGTGAAGATGTCGAGCTGCGAGACTTGTGATAGTTGAAGAGACCACTCGAGGGTCGGGAGCGAGGTGGTGAGCGGAGAGGGGTACCCATGGCTGAAGCAGGACGCGAGGTTGGAGGTGAAGGACGAGGTGACATGAGAGGTGTTCCAGGTGTCTGAGGAGTGTTGAAGCCACTGCTTGGAGCTCCTCGGTCATCGTGGTACAACTTGAGGAGGGAGGAGAGGATGCCTCCACGATACTTGTCCGGCCGTGGGACATAGTCGTGAGCGTAGGCTTGCTCGAGAACGGGAGTTGCAGTCCCGGAGGCTTGTCCACTTGACTGCTGATGAAACAAATCTCTCTTTCCCTTGCGGGTGTGAGATCTGACCAGGTTCTCCGCATCGGTGTGGTGCTTGAAAGGCTCGGAATCGTAGGTTATCCTCGGTACTCGCTGGCGCAAGGTAGAGTAGGCTCCTCCATCGTCGATGGCTGTCGTCTTCTTTGGTATATCGTCCTCGTCACTCTTGTAGTCCTCGATCAGGGGCTGGGCCGACGGCACTTCCGTAAGATCAACTGAGCCACGCCTGGACCCTGGAGCCGAGTAGCTTCCCACTGACACGGCCAGGCGGTCAGCTCTCTGGCGAGCGTCAGTCATGGATCTGAGTTGCCGCTCGCTCGCCCGCGACTCTGCCAGATCGGCCATCTCACGATCCTGGGGGGCGTCATAGCTGGTGTTTCTCCTCAATGCTGGCCTCGGACGCTTCGGACCTGCGAGGTCTGGGGTTCCAGGGGACAGCTTCTCCGTCTTGTCCTTTTCCTGCTGGCGACGCTTGTTCTCCTGCTCGGCAGACAATATCTTTGTGAGTGCAAGACTTAGTTCGTAGGCGTCTGGGGCGTTGGGCGGTAGTTCTCCAGGGGCTAGCTTCGGGGACCCGGTAGGTGAGAAGACAACCTCATCCTCACGATGTCGACTAGCCCCGGCCTGATCGCTTCCTCCTTTGCTGAAGCTGTCACTGCTGGCGTGGAAGCCGACTCGCTTCTTCTCCTTGCGGACGGGAGTGGGGACCTCGCTCGGCCGAGCGCTCCCGCTCCCGCTGCCGCTGTCGTTCTGTTCGGCCGACATGGGGGTGACGAGTCAACGGCCAAGTTGGTTGACACTTTGATAAAAGGTGAAAGGTTGGAAAAGGTCAGGGTTTAATAATTGAACCCCGAGACGATCGTCTCTCAGCGTTGCTGGAGGGAAAGAAGCTCGAGGAAAAAGGATTCATGGCGGTCGATCGACGGGGGAACCCTTTTCTTTTCTCTGTTGGGCGCGTCGAGCTCCCTACTATGGATGGATCTTTGGGCTCGCTCCGGGGCGAGAGGAGCAAAACTGGAGCCTTCTGGTGGTTCCTGGGGGCAAAAAAAACTTGAAAATAAGGCCAGCCTGTTGGGCAAGGTGTGTGATAAGGACCTTTGTGGGTCGCCGAGAGAGGCTCCGACAGGTAGCATACCTGCTGGTGGAGGGCATTGATGTGATGAAATGATATAAGAGGTATGTATGATAATGGTGTGCTTCGCCTCCCATCTGTTGAACCTTGTCCTGTCGTGCTGTCGTTATCGGACATGTGGGCAGGTGTTTAGGTTGGCTTCGTAATGCATTGGCGATCTCGGCGTGGTGTTTTAGTCCGGTTAATTGAGTCACCTTGTTCTCCAGCCAAGGAGTCTCTCTGCTATGACTGCTCGGCCGAAACTTGCCTGATGAACATGATTTTGCTTTTCCTCTTGGCCAAGTGCTCTCTCGCTTCTGTTGGCACCAGGCGAGTCTCGTCTGTTCCTGGGTCCTGTCTCATCATGGCTGGTCCCTGCCTCTAGATTGGCTCGGATAAAGTCCAAAAGCCTGCAGTTTTTATCATGACGGGCTCGGATTGCCCATTCTGGGAGGGGGTGTGTGAGAGAGGGAGAGATGAGGAAAATCTTGCCCTCTCCCAGCCAGTTGGTACTGCAAGATCCGGGCCTGCCCTGGTCCCCTTCCAGCGGGCTTCTTCCGCCGCCAACCAACCCATCCAACAGCGGCTTCGGCGCCACGTGCAGACCGCGACGGCGTCCGCCTCGGCCGCGAACTGCCCTGTGCTCCAGGGGACGGGAGTGCTGGGTTGGCTAAGTTGCTGCAGCCCTGCAGCGATCAACAGGGTGATGGGTGCCCTGAGACAATGCGACACGCACCCAAGATTCTTTCGTCAACACCAACGAGATGCACGGCTGGCAGTTGATCGGCGTTCTTGGTTTCCTGAGATGGGTGTGACGGACGTGCGTCCTGACGTGCAGTCGCGGATGCTGGTATCTTTTTCTCGGCGCTCATATGATGCAATGGTCCCGGACTTCCGCTTTAGAATTCCAACCCTGACGTCTCGTCTCGTCTCGTATTCGAGAGCTGTGGGCAGGTTTCTGTTGTTTAACGCGTAATGACAAGCTCACTACTAGCTTTTGCATATCAACCGAGCATGACAGCTCTTTCTTTACTTCCCCCTGCGGACCCATATCTCGGTTTTCCCAATTCTCCCTTGTTCCCGTTTTTTTAACCATCACATGCCAACCTAATGAATGCCTAGTGTGCGAGATGGAGGCTCTTGGTGAAGGGGCCAAGAGCAGGGGACGGCAGAGAGGATGGATCCATCCATTGAGGCTGTACAAGGAGAGACGGAGTAGCTCTACCCGGGACCGGCCGTTCCGGAGCATCCACTTTGAGGTGCCCAATAGCTCGGAGATGGAGGCATCTAAGCTCGAGCTAGCAGAGAAGCTATAATGTTCTAGATAATTTCGTTGTTGCCTGGGTGGCTATTCTTGGAAAGAGATTTCGTCGTCTCAAGAGTGTATCGAGTATAGTGCGAGGCACAGGACGAAGAGTGAGTAAGCAAGAGTCCAAAATGGAAACCTGGTTTGACTTTTTTTAGACTGGGTCCTTCTATTGACATCAACAACCTATCGATGATCAAGGTGAGCCGGAGACAAGAGTCATTCAACGCCACACCGAGACGGGAGATAGACGCCCAGCGATAAGTGCGGCCGCTGCTAGTCACTGACTATTTACTGCACATCCATACCTATCCGGCAGATCTCAACAATCTCCCGTCGTCGTAATCGCCCCGTCGTCGGCATAAACAAGGCACTACGGACACAATCATGGCTTCACCGTCGCAGAGATCTCAGGGGACCGTGGCTATACTCCCCGACCGCATCGTCCCTATGCGCGTCATCGTCTGCGGCGTGCATCGCACAGGCACGCTGAGTAGGTTTCACCGTCCGCTCACCGAATCACGCAATGCCCGGGGGTGGTACATAAGGGGGTGTGTGGCAGCCCATACGATACGTCCTCCTTGCATGGATAAACAGTGTGTGGCGGCCAGATAAGGGGAAGAGGGAAACAGAGATCTGAGCTGACTCGTTTCGGATCCGCAGGCATTCGCAGCGCGTTGTGGCAGCTGGGCTTCCACGACTGCTACCACATGCACTCGCTCATCCAGGACACATCGCAGGCCCCGGAATGGGTCCGAGCGTTTGAGGCAAAGTACGCCGGCCGGGGCACCTTCACCCGCGCTGACTGGGACCGTCTGCTCGGCGACTGCCAGGCCGTGTGCGACGCGCCCGCCGCGTTCCTCGGCCCCGAGCTCGCGGAGGCGTACCCGGAGGCCAAGGTGGTCATCCTGAACCGCGACCCGGAGAAGTGGTACGACAGCGTGCTTAACAGCACTTATCTCATGACCAAGCCGCAAGGTTTCTGGTTGAAGCTGTCCATGATCTACTCCTTCATGTTTGATACTAACCTGCGCAACATGGCTGGCTATAGTAAGGCTGTGAGGCAGTGGGTGCTGCAATACGATCACGGTAAGGAGAAGGACAAGGCTCTGGCCTGGTACAAGGCGCAGTACGATGAATTCCGCGAGCGCATTCCCGCCGAGCGCCGCATCGAGTACACCATCACGGACGGATGGGCACCGCTTTGCGAGCATCTGGGCGTCCCCATCCCCATGGTCGAGGATCCAGAGACGGGCAAGATAGTGGAGGCGCCGTTCCCCTGCCTCAACGACCGCGAGATGTTCCGCGAGAACGGCAAGAGGATGATAAAGAGGAGCAGAGCGAGGGCCAACGACAACGTGCTCTCGGCGGTGGGGAGGCTGGCGCTGCTGGGCGTCGCGGGGTACGCCGGGTATCTTGGGTGGAGGACCCGACTCGGCGGACGAGTCTAGCTGGGGCTTAGTCGAGTTGAACTTCCCCGGGTCGCGAAGGATCCGTGCATCTGCTGGGAGGACGAGTCAAGGCTGCGTATAATCAGGGAAAGCCTGCGGGGAAGGCTGGATGGTTTGAGCAAGTTGCATGGTCGTCTAGAGGTAGTGTAAGATAGAGCCTGTATATCATCTCTGCTCGGTACTTGATCAACCGGGAGTCATGCCATCAGCGTTGCAGCGCCATGAATCTTGCACAAAGCAATCTCCACAGCCTGACGATTCCTTCGTCACAAAAAGATGGACTGACCGCCGGCAAAGGGAGCCAGGATAAGTGCCGGAACATGGAATGCGAGATGCATAGGTAGGCATGGAGCAAGGGCCCTGGATGAAGGAATCCGACATCATCAACTCTGGAACAGAGGAACAAAGCAAGATGGGGAGAGCAGAACACCCCCACGTCTCTGGGCAGCACGTGAGGAGCCCCGGCTGCATGGCCCGTGGCGTCTGGCCTCGGTCTGTTCGGAAGCCCATCCATCCATCACATCGAGGACGCAGGTGTGGTCGATCACATCACATGGCTGTAGATGGCATTTCTAGTATTCTTCCATCAATGGGAGTTCTTCAATTCATCTCGCGAGATCTGATCTCTGTTCAATTCGAGCAGCTGGAAAAAAGTGTGGCGAAGTGTTGCGTCGCCATTATCGTAAGTTACCTCCAAGTACCTAACCTTTGGGTATCTGAACCCCCCACGCTTTCTTTCAAATTCACCCTTCCCAGCACTTTTGCTTCCTTCTTCTTCCATGCCTGGTATCAAGTCCGGCGCAGGCAGAGACACCCATGCACCCCGAGCTAGTCTTCTCCCCCCTTCACCTCTCAGGTTACACACAAGCCCAAGGCCAGGGAAGCGAAGCAAGCTGGGCGTGCCAATTCAGGGCTGCCATTGGTCAACCAAAGGAGCTGACGCTCTGCGTCCACATTCTCCAGGCGCTGGGAGAGGGAGCGTGGGGGGTCCCTCCCCCAGCATGACCTTGCCTGATATACACGCTCTCTGTTTGGTCAATTAGGGAAAATGGGCATCGGTCCATTGGACGCCTAGGGACGGCGGGCTCTGGGTCCGGGGGCCGCCTACAGAGTCGCGTTGCGTCGACAATGACCAGTTTCGGAACTTGGAGGGTGAGAGCCTTGATCAGGAGACGTCGCTCTCGGACGGTACCTGCTTCTGCGGTGCTGATCATGATTGTTGGTGGAGGGCGCCGTCGTCTCTGGAGGCTGCCTGTCAAGCCCCCCCCTTCTTGTGCAAGTCAGACAGTCGGGGCTCAGCTTGTGTAACCATTGGCATGTCTGCGTCTGCGCTCCTATCGTTCTGGGCACTCTCACGAGGTCATCCGTGCTTGTACATCTGTCTGTGTTTACGGCTTACACACATACGAGAATTGTCCCCGACATTTGTGGGCTCATTGTCGACACTGGTACCCCCACTGGAGACTCCATCGAGACACCGGACGCTTTGACGGCGGTCTGCCCAGTCTTCTCTTTCCTCTTTGCGCGCGTGCTGGGTGTGGTCTTCGGGCGAGGCAGGTCTGGCGATTACCGGTGCGGCCCGGAGGCACTCGGCCGGAGGACGGCGTGGCCTTTCCCTTTGTCTCCCCCGCTTGACCCAGGCATCCGGTGGCTTTCTTGGTGATCAGAGCTAACCCCCACGCCAAAGGGCCCCCCTGTCTGCCTACTCGCTCGTGTGAGCGTCCATCTGCCGAGTTGACACCGCTTGGACCAAGGCTTGGACTCTGGCTAAGCAAAGCCTCATGACGAAGGTCGCCTTTCCATCTCCGTCCTTTTCCAAGGGCCGCCCTGGTCCTGCGGTGGACATAAAAGAGCAGCTGACGCCCTTTTGTTTGCCGAGATTTCCTTATCATACCATCTTGTATTTACTACCCTGTCTTGCTTGTATCCGCTAAGCATCTGTTGTTGCGTATAAGACGACGACCTTTCCCCCCATATCTACAACATCACATCTTCAGACTTCATGCCTGCTACACTTCTCACATCTCCCACAATGGGTTCTCCAAAAGCTCCTCAACTACGACTCGGCGACGGCGTCTACGTCCCCACCCTCGCCTTCTTCACCCCCGACGACGAGGTCGACGCCCCGGCCCTGGAGAAGCACATCATCAAGCTCCTCGAAGCAGGAGTCGCTGGCATCGTCGTCCACGGTTCCAACGGCGAGTGCGCACACCTTTCACACTCTGAGCGTTCCGCCATCATCCGCGTCGCCAGGGACACCATCCTCCACGAGTCCAGCGGTGCTCGCATCCCCCTCATCGCCGGCTGCGGCGCCCAGAGCACCAAGGAGACGACCCAGCTGTGCGAGGACGCCGGCAAGGCGGGCGCCACTCACGCCCTGGTTCTCCCTCCCAGCTACTACGGCGGCTTGCTCCCCGACGACCTCGTGGTGCAGCACTTTTATGACGTGGCCGACAAGAGCCCCATCCCTCTTCTCGTGTACAACTTCCCCGGCGCCGCTGCCGGCCGCGATCTCTCTTCCGACACCATCCTCAGCATCGCCAAGCATCCCAACGTAGTGGGCGTCAAGCTGACGTGCG